>JAQNBH010000008.1:1890524-2095524 GCA_028752905.1 Cladorhizidae sp. MBARI D1340-BT2
AGTGCTAGACAGTTGATGTAATAATGGAGTCAGCAAGATAGTCTTGCTGGCCTGACTCTCATGCACACCCACACACGAGAAAGAGAGAGGCTGGTCCTCACATGGTCACTTGTGTTGCACAGTCAGCAAATATGGTGGCAGCTGCTCGTGTTAAACACGAAGAAGAAAAACATATTAAACTCCTGTGCAGGGGAAGAGAGGCTGGCCAACAAGACTAAGAGAGAAAAAAGTAAAAAGATATATAAATATGTAGCTATTGCACATTGCACAGACTGGGCCTAGTGTGCTTGCCTGCCACTTGCTACAGCCTCTTCCATGCCATACAACAAGGAACTTTAGTGGAGTGAGACAGGTGGTAAAGCATGCAGCTTCCATGCTCTGACTCTGCAGAGGAAGAAAGCAAGCATCAGCAAAGTTTATCTGCAACGGGTCTCAAATTTGGGTAAGGATCGCTGGAGGTGGTGGGGCTGGGACTAGTCGTGAAAATACATGTATATATTTGTGGCTTGGTTAGTATCTGCATCTTTCAGATAGAGCGTCTTGAGAAGCTAGAAGATCCTCATTTCAAAATTATGTCGCGTAGTGCCTATTGTCAGTACGATGTTATTTCGCCCTAGACAGACCCTTTACCAACCTGTACGAGCCCACACAGACAAACAACCAGTCAGCCTCTCCAACTATTGTGCATTTTTGACATAATAATGATCCTCTCAATAATGATCCTCTCAATGAACTCTCAGTTGACTACCTTCTCAAATATAAACTTCAAATTGTAATCGCTCTAGCGTGGGCCACTCAGAAGATGTCACCCGCTCAAGTCTGCTATGAGCAGCCAGTGCAGCAGCTGCTAGTACCAGTGAGATAGCCAAACTGTACAATGAAGACATTGAGAGTCTGCCTACGTGTCGAACATGGAAGGCAGCTGACCTGGAAGGAATACTAGACCATATAGCCACACAAACAAAGCTATTGCTACCTGATCATGATCTGGTGGCTTATTACATGCATGCTGGGTCTGCAGGCTGGCAAGCTACAATAATAATAACACGGACTCAAATAGCACACACAGATAGGCTCAATTGGTAAAAGTTATCAATACAGTAAACACACTTGTGATGGCTCAATAGCGAGTCTAGCTGAAGGTCAGCAAGCAGCTGCTATAAAGAAGTCACCAGTTGGTTTCCTCAGAAGCTTACTCTTGTGACAATAGTTAACACAGCACAGACCTTCAACAAAATGATAGGGAGGTGCCAAAGACATAAGACCTTAGGTACCAAACATTAAGTATTTCCTCTTCTCCAACCACTTGAGCCCATTTCCCATTACAATTCTGTCCACCTTATCCAACACCTCCTTCACCCCTGCTACTGATCTACCCAACATTAGGCCACTCTCCCTTCTTCATCTTCATTTCTCCATTCTACCACCCACTTTTCAGACCCTTCAATGCCCTCAACTGTGTATACAATAATCTTTCTCGATCATCAGCAAACTCCTCACAGTACAACAAGAAATGCACATCTTCCACAAAACCTCATCACATAGCTCACACCTACCATCCTGGCACATACCACACCTCACCTTGTCACCCAAGAGTGCTGATGCCGTCCTTAACCTAAATCTCAGCTCACTTCCCGTGTTACTGAATCCTTACATATTTTCCTTGTCCAAGCTCTTCCTTAGCTAGCTTATACCACACTTGATTTCCCTCCTACTTCTTCCCGCCACTCTTCCGTATGAACATCTCTTACACAATTCCTCCATGTTGCACTTGAGCCTACTATCGCCAACACTCCCTCCACCCCCCCCCCCCTCCCCCCCCCTAAACCTCCTTTTCAGCTCACAAAACTCTCCTCACCAACCTGGACAATCACTTAACAGTTCCACAACTTTTTCCACTAGCTTATCTTCAGAAGGTTATTGTAAGGCTACTAAGAGTAATTGAAATCTTTGTTACAGTCTGAGTGGAGGAAGTATTGGAGTCGGCAGATACCTTTTTTGTTATTTGAGCTATATAATTGGCCATTCCTAGGTCTGTGATCTTTGCTTCTATGCAAGACTTGTCATTCTGCAAATATTTGTCTCGGAGCTGAACTACAGCTCCTGGTAACCAAAGTATAAGGGACTCAAACATTCACAAGCAGTGGAGGAGCCCTGTGTGGTTTGCCAGAGTTTTTCCCAAGGCCAACATACAGGTGCCTTGTTGAGTAACCTTCTAAACATAATTATATCAACAGTTAGCACACAAAGTTGCATATGAAGGCCTTCATCCCCAGGAGGCCCCAAGGAGGTTTTGCAGGTACAAATTCTATGCGCGGGCAAACATAATGTTGCATGTTGCTTCTCTGAAGCTTTATGTGCAAGACTAGACCCGCAATGCTGGGCGCTATTTACAGGCAAATGCTCACACCAAAACCGCTGAGTACAAGGATGGTGACCCGATCAATATTGCTGGAAAAGAGAAATGTACAAGAGTTTTGAATATCAGAACCTTCCTGATGCTGCTCTACAAAAAACAACATAATTATATATAGAAGCGAATTCGAGGACTGCCTTGTTACAATTGTTGGAGGAATAGAACCATTTCAAACAAAATTAATGGCATCCATCATCTTGTATTTGTTAACCGAACTTGAACCCTTGCTATGCCTCTTGTCTTTGTACTGGGGCAATTATTTGTTTGTTTGCTCATGATGAACCTCTCATCTCGTGGAGAGCAGTGCAGTGGACACTGTTGGATACCAACAGAACTTAAGTGTTTCCAGATAAGAATACTTGGAAGTAGAAATTGTCAAAGAGCATATTGGCAGTTTGATTGTTACAAATACATATATATATACACACACATATACATATATATACACACACATATACATATATATACTCATATATATATATACACACACACATACACACATATATTTGTATATATATATATACACACACATATATATGTATATATATATATGTAAAATAACATGCAAAATCATTCAGAGTTAAGGTTGCTGCAAAATAAGACGATCGAATTATGGTTATCAGCTGTGGTTGTTACTATGACAATTGGACACACCCATACGTAGCTGACCAGTTAACATACTAAATTAATGTAGCATACAAGAGTTTATATATATACACGAAGAAAGTGCTCATAAAAATATTTTGCCAAATGCACTAGATGCATTTACATGCCCCCAGTTCTCGTGGGTCATGTGCTCTGGTAACATGTAATTGTCAATTTAGCAAACTTCAGCAAGACTACATGTTGTACACACACCAATAGGCTGGATCCAGATGCTGCTGTAATAGCAACTCATAAACAACACATGCACAAGGGAAATGTATTATTCTTAAACAGCTTAGTCATGTATATATATATATTATACATTACATCATATTGATTTCAGTTGTTGCAGATGCAAAATACATCCTCGAGGATTCTCCAGGATCATAGAGCCATTCTTCCCTCCACTGAATGCCTTAGGAGAGAGATTGCAACAAGTTCCACCATGAGGAGGAGGCAGGGAGAGAGCAGACAGGGCATACACATCCAACTCCTGCAGGTATTGACCCAAAATTTCATCATTTCCTAACAAACACTTCATGCAGCCATCACTAATACTTCATGCAGCCATCACTTCCTAACAAACACTTCATGCAGCCATCACTTCCTAACAAAACACTTCATGCAGCCATCACTTCCCAACAGACACTTCATGCAGCCATCACTTCCCAACAAACACTTCATGCAGGTAGAGCTCTCTCTCTCTTCATTATTATATACCTTGAATAGAATTCTCTCTCCAACATTCGTTGTGCACTAGTCTCCGCCCCATTATGCGGTCTGAACAAAACAGAGTTTTCCCTTGAATTGTCATCGCAACATGCACTCATCTTGTGGATATCAGATGGGGTTAAATTTGAAGCTGGAGAATGTTAGGAGGATGGAGGCAAAGATGGTGAAATTAACCTCCTAATGCATGGAGAGATAGCGGCTGAAGCCACAACAGAAATTGCTGAGCAACAGAGAAGGTCAGGATTCTAGCGACCCTTTCACAGACCTCGACGGGCCACAAGATCACAAGATCATTGGGGGGCTACACCAGTAACAAGAGGCACACACAAGCAGTTATGGCTGCTCCAGTAGCAATAGGTGCACACAAGCAGTTATGACTGCTCCAGTAACAAGAGGCACACACAAGCAGTTATGGCTGCTCAAGTAACAAGAGGCACACACAAGCAGTTATGGCTGCTCCACTAACAAAAGGCACACACGAGCAGTTATAGCTGCTCCAGTAACAAGAGGCACACACAAACAGTTATGGCAGCTCTAGTACGAAGTTAATTATGTCATGTGTCAGGACCTCCTCTCTTGGGGGACAAGGCCATGCTTGTGGGTAGATTTCTTTTTTTAATACTTTTCAATGATTTTGGTCCCACAAGGTAGACGTGTGTATGTGTGTGTGTGTGTGTGAATGAAGTGATGTGATGTTACACTAGTGGTGTTGCAATAAACTAGGGTCGAAATAATTTATGGCAAAACCACCAAGGTCATTTACAAAAGCTCTTGCACTTCAACCCAAGGTCTTCAACACTTGTCATTTATGGTGCGGAGTGCCTACAGATACAACATGAATTATCTTCTCAGGCAGTTATATATCAATTATCTCTGTGGGAGAGAGAGCCCATGTGGATTTTTCAGGGCCATTCTTAGAAGCAATGTTCTTGATAACAGTGTATGCCCATTCCAAGTGGCCAGAGGTGCACCGGATGTGGCAGACAACAGCTTGCAAAACAACTATGTATTGAGGCAAACGTTCTCTACTTACGGGTTGCTATCAAGTCGTTACCGATAATCTTCCTCAATTTGTACTTGAAGCTCCTAGTTCATTATTCGAAGTTCCAACTTGTTTGATTTGATCAAGCTAGATTGTGGAAAGATAGTCAGAGAGAATCAAGCACACCAGAAAAACGGTATCACAATAGAGCATCTTGAAATTGTGAATGGGGTGAGGCACAGCATGTCATGGCGAGGAACATGCGCAGTACTCCAGAGTGGGATTCCAGGCATTGAGAGTGCCTTGGACCTGTGTCCTATGATTGAGACAAATTGTGGAAACTGCAACCGACCAGATCAAGGAATCGGTTGCAAATCAGCTGAAAAGCCAACAAGTTGGACCAGTTCTTGCAGCACCTCCAACATAGAGAGACAGCAATGGATTCCTAGAGAAGGATGACCTGCAAGTACCGGCTCTACACAGCGGCCCATCATTTCGTCAATATCCAGTTGAGTCTTGCAGCCTCCAGAGCGACAACCATTAAGTGTGAGGGAATGTGGTTATTGAACTTTGACATTGTAATAGCTGTGTGCAGTCTTAGCCTGGTGTGGCATTACTGTTATTACATCATGTCTGTGTTAGGTTAAGACCATGCCTCCCTTTGTAGGAGGGGCCCTCTCCAATAACTAGAGATATGATGTAGTTGCCTTGTGCTCTCTTGAGATTGTTACTGAGTACTTTTTTCGGGATGCCTTGCTAGTATTCTGAATATATCTCATAAGCAGGCCTTAATTCATGTCACACACACACATACACACTCCCACACACACAAACAGAGAGGGTTATTGGTAGATAGTTTGTGCCTCCCCAAACAATCACGTGTCTTTGCTTGCTACTGACCCCTTACCAACCTAAATACACATTGTTTTAAAGCAAGAGTTATCTTTAGATACTAAAATCAACTGCATGGAAGTGACCATCATTATGATCACTAGGGCAGCCTAGAGGAGGAGGGGTAGGGCTAGGGTGTGTGGGAAGTGAGAAGAGCAGTATGGAGGGGAGGAGGATAATTACATGTAGGAGGGGTGGAGGTGGAGGAGGAGAAGTAGGGAAGGAGGAGGAGGAGGAGGAGGAGAGGAAAGAGGTGTGGGAGGAGGAGGGAGGAGGAGTGAGAGCAAGAGGAAGTATGAGTACATGTAGGAGGAGGAAGACAAGGGGAGAAGACAGGAGGAGGAGGGGGAAGATGTGGTATGGGGGAGAAGGGCAGGAGGAGGAGGAGGTGAGGAGAATTAGGAGGGGTAGGTGGAGGAGGAAGGGGAGGGAGAAAAGAAGGAGGAAAAAGGAGAGGATGGGTAGAAGTTGGAGTAGGGGAGCAGTGAGGGTGGGGGATGCAGGAGAGAGGGTGGGGAAGGAGGAGGAGAGAAGGTGGAGGAGAGAGGGTGGGGAAGGAGGAGGAGAGGTGAGGAGTATCATAGAAAAGGATGTAATGAAGTTAAAAGGCAAACAAGGTCTGAAAAATGTGATTTCATAACGTTGTGGTTAGGATATTGGAGCTCCATAGATTCTGCACACTTCACTGTATGCACTTGATAATAGCTCAAATGATAGACCTCTCTGTGTGCTCTCTTTTGGTATTAACATAGTTATAACTATGCTAAAATTACATGCAGCGAAAGTGGGGTTCCTTAAAAATCTGAGTGTCTGAACTGGTTTTAGGTGTGGTTCCCGATTGGAAAGTGCTAACTGGCTAGAGGAAGCCTACTCTACAACTTCCTGCTTTCATTTAGGCGCTAAATCATGAGCAAGTAGCCAAGCGCAGGTGCTGAAGAAATAAATTTCCGTTGAATGTCTGCTCATGTTCATGCAAAAGGAAGGAGGATGACAATGGCATGAAACTGTGGCTACAAAGAGTAGGGGCAAGGCCTACTGGTGGGCTCTTAAGCAAACCTTCTCTTCTAGTTTTTGACCAACTCAGAGCACATAAAACTGAAGCCATTAAAGAGAAGGTGGGAGGATTGAAGACCCAAGTAGCCGCCATTTCTGGGGGCTGTGATGAGCCAATGGTTGCCTTTAGACTTGTCAATATTTAAGCTAAACATGTGGGAGCAGGAGAACCAATGGATGGGAGAACCAGGTCATGACCCCACCCCTGCAGGAAGAGTGGAGCGGGCCCACCATTACACAGGTGTGTGAGTGGGTGAAGAAGTCGTGGGGTGACATAAGAACTGAAGTAATTGTAAAATCCTTTAAAAAGTGTGGGATTAGTAATGCCCTGGATCGAAGTGAAGTGTGGGCACTATTTGAAGACACTGATGCCAGCAGTTCAGTTTCTATAAACTAATGATGATGACTTTTTAGGTTGTGAATACGAGGCAGAATTGGGTTTTGAAGAGGATTAGGTGGGGGAAGTTTATGAGTCGTGTTTCTGCCAATTCTCTTATCGTGTTGAGTAAGACTAGCACTCATGTCACCGGTAGGTAGGATTTGCATGTAGTCATGGTTACCGGGTATTTTAGTTGTAAAGGACTCGTTTTGCTGTGCTGCTCTCCTGCCTTATGTTCAATAGAAAATACTGGTAGCTTCTGTTTATTAAAATCTTTCTTTAACCAGAATACAGTGCTACGTTTTGGGGTGGCTTAAATACACTAAGTAGTAAATATTCTGTGCTGAAATGAGGTGCGTTTATATGCCCTAAAATACAATAGGATACAATAGGACTACAAGAAAATATCCCAGAATGATTTTCTATATAGACAGTTGAACTTAATTAACTGGCACCAATTATCTGTGTACTCTGAACCATACTGCTTGCAAAAAGCCTACAGCTAACTCGGAATTCTCTCAATACTCAAATTTAGAAAAGGACCAAAGAGAAGATCCAGAAAAAGATGATAATGAAAACACTGAGATGAATATGACCAGATGGGTGTGGCTTTGTGGGGAACTATAGAAGAATGAGCCGCCCAAATTCATCATACTATAGGCAAGAACTCCTGAGATGTGCACAAGCATCTTGTTTTCCTGATAATCACACACAAACAACAGCAACAACAAGAGTGCTGACAGACTAAATAAAAGCATTCACACTCCTCATGCTGAGAGAAGGCCAGCAATGATGTGTGCTCTGTGTAGGTGAGTTAATAATGATGATAATGATAATACAAATAATACAAATAATACTAACAATAATACAATTAATACAAATAATAATAACAACAACAAAAGCAACAACAATAATAATATTTAGTAACAATATAAATGCAAGATGTACTTAAGGGAGCACATGAAAATTCCAGTCCATATGGTGATAGTTTGGAAGGGCAAATGTGCGGCCTAATCCGGCACACACCATATAGCAGAGGCCAAAATAACCTACGCTGAAAAATACAAAGGGAGGAGGAATAAGTGTCAACCACAAATTAGACCTGAGGCAAGAATCACTTGATGGGGACACATGCTATCTCGACATCACATTAAACATGCACAACATCTTCACAGGCATCTCCACCCACCAATAATTTGGAATGGAGGTGCAGAGGAATCTTCTGGACTCTCTTGCAGAACCATGTTGAGGAAGTGGACAGAGATGAGGAGGAGGATGCAGATGATGGCTGTGACCAGAGCTGCCGTAGTCATGTGGCCAGTGAATATCAGCTGAAAATACTTGAGGCTTCTCTGGGGGGTAGGAAAGAGAGAAAAACTTACGATGGGGGGGGGGGAGGGGTGGGGCTGCAGCTATGGCTACAACTAAAGCGAACAATGGTGAGTGCTAGACAGTTGATGTAATAATGGAGACAGCAAGCTAGTCTTGCTGGCCTGACTCTCATGCACTCCCACATACAGGAAGAGAGAGGCTGGTCCACCTCACATGGTCACTTGTGTTGCACAGTCAGCAAATATGGTGGCAGGTGCTCGTGTTAAAATTCCATGCTTAGACTTCTGTGCTGGGGAAGAGAGGCTGGCCAACAAGACTAAGAGAGAAAACAGTAAAAAGATATATAAATATGTAGCTATTGCACATCGCACAGACTGAGCCTAGGTGTGCTTGCCTGCCACTTGCTACAGCCTCTTCGATGCCATACAACAAGGAACTTTAGTGGAGTGAGACAGGTGGTGAAGGATGCAGCTGCCGTGCACCCACTCTACAGAGGAAGAAATCGAGCATCAGCATACTCGTTAAGATGAGTGGCTGGAATGATGCCAAGTTCATGTGGAACAGGTCTCAAATCCAGGTAAGGAACTCTGGAGGTGGGGCTAGTCTTGAAAATACATGTTTGTGGATTGGATAGTAAAAATAAAAAAAGCAACTGCGCCTTGAGAAGCTAGAAGATCTGGCTTCAAATTTGCATTGCATAGTGCAGTAGCTGAGAACTGGTTGCAAGCATTACTACGCGCTCATCCTACATCACCATCATTGTTGTCTATGTTGCATGATGTAGTTTTGCTTAGCCAGACCCTTTACCAACCTCTAAGAGTGTTGGTAAAGGGTCTGAAGATGTTCCTTGGCATGAAGGGCCAGCCAGTCCAAGAGCTCTCCGATCCTCAGTGGCTGTGCGACTTGGCCTTTCTGGTGGACATTACAGACAGGCTGAACTTGCTCAATGTCTCCTTGCAGGGCAAGAAGAAGCTCGTCCACAACCTGTTCGGGAGTGTGCAAGCATTTCAGGTGAAGCTGCAGCTCTGGCAGACTCAGTTGGAGGCTGGTAACCTCGATCACTTCCCTGCCATGAAGAGTCTGCAATGTGAGGACAGAGCTGATGATTTGGATGGGCAGAGATATGCTGCAGAAGTTGAGCTGAAGAGAGAGTTTAAGCACCGCTTTGAGAAGTTCAGGTCGAGAAGCATTGACTTTGAAATCTTCTCTATGCCATTCACAACTGACCCAAGCAAAGCTCCAGTCGAGCTTCAGCTGGAGCTGATTGAGCTGCAGAGCAACATGGACATCAAGTCCCAGTTTATGGAGAAGGAGCTGAAGGAATTCTCAAGGCCCTGCCATGCAACACGTTCCCGAACCTAGCTGCCAATGGCCAGAGGTTCTTGCCATGTTTGGCAGTACATACATCTGTGAGCAGTTTTTCTCCAGGATCAAGTACGCCAAGTCCAAGTACCTGAGTTTGATCTCTGATGCGCACTTGGAAGACACTGTGAGAGTGGCTTCTTCCCATCCCAAGCCTGATATCGATGTCATCATGGAACAGCAAAAGCAATTCCATGTTTCACATGATTGTGATTACTTCGTGCAACCGTCATGTGTTTTCTGCTTCACATGTACCAGAAATACAGAAGCAAAATTGTTTTAGTCCTATTCCCCCCCTCCCCCCCCCCCCCCCCCCTCCCAATGGCCTCCGGCCCTCGACACACTCAGGGTAGTCCCACCGGCCCCTAGGCTAAAAAGTTTGGGAAACACTGGTTTAAGTAAACTGGGTATTATTTCTCCTGTTAAAACTTCAAAATGGGCAACTTCCATAGTACCAGTTGTTAAGAGAGATGGCACAGTACGTATCTGTTGGGATTTCTAAATCACTGTCAACAAGGCAACACATTTTGAGTCATACCCCTTATCTCGTGTGGAAGAAATTTACAGGGAGGAAAATATTTTTCAAAGTTAGACATGTCAAGTGCATATTTACAACTGAAGATGGCAAATTCCTCTAAAGAATATCTGACCATTACCACTCACAAGGGCCTATATGGTTGCCTTTTGGTATTGCATCTGCTCCAGCAATATTCCAGCGTTCCATGGAGACATTATTACATAATCTCCCTGGTGTGTTTGTATACTTGGATGACATCCTAATCACAGGCCCAACACCATCCAAGCATCTAGCTAATCTGGAGGGAGTGCTAGAATGCCTCTCCCAAGCTGGGTTGTGTCTCAGCAGAAAGAAATGTGCTTTCTTGCTTGAAGAGATTGAGTACCTGGGTCACTTGATAAATGCTAAAGGCATACATCCCAAGGCAGACAAAATTAAAGCCATTAAAAATGCTCCTCAGCCTAAAAATATTACAGAGCTGCGCTCATTCTTAGGCATCCTCAATTATTACAGTCACTTTTTACCAACTTTATCATCAAAGTTGGCACCCTTATACAGTTTGCTGGGTAAGAAGACCAAATGGAATTGCAGTCCTGAACAGCAGGAGGCATTCTCTGTTGCTAAGAATGCACTGCAAAGTGATAGTTTATTGGTGCACTTTGACCCTGGTAAACTACTCTTAGTGGCTTGTGATGCATCACAGTACGGCCTTGGGGCTGTATTGTCTCATAAAAGGAGAATGGTGAGGAGCGATCAGTAGCTTTTGCATCACGCACTTTGAACCCTGCAAAAAAAAGACTCCCAGTTGGAAAAAGAAGGGCTAGCTATTATTTTTGCGGTAAGGAAGTTTCATAACTACATTTATAGGCATCACTTCATGATTCAGTCTGATCACCAACATCTGTCCTTCTTGTTCAGTGAATTGAAGGGCATTCTGGCACTAGCATCATTACGGATTTAGATATGGGCTTTGACACTATCTGCATACCATTACAGTATCAGATACAAATCTGGTAAAACTCTCTCCAATGCTAATGCTCTAAGTAGACTTCCTCAACACATCACCAATCCACACGAGGCACTACCAGGCGAGGTTGTGCATCTCATGGATCATCTGGCCACAACCACCGTTAGTAGTTCTAACATACAGAAATGGACCAACAGGGACCCAATTCTCTCAAAGGTGAAGAGGTTTGTTTTACAAGATTTTCGATCAGACATGAAGGATATTAAATTTACACCTTACCACTCCAGAGCTCAGGAATTGAGTGTAGTTGACGGATGCATACTTTGGGGAGCTAGAGTAGTTGTTCCACCACAAGGTAGAGAAGTGGTGTTGAAGGAGAGCTGCATGACACTCACCCAGGTTGCAGTAAGATGAAGGCTCTCGCGAGGTGTTACATGTGGTGGCCAAAGATGGACTCAGCCATTGAAGAGTTGGTCACAACAACAGGCATAGCCCCAGCAGAACTTCTCATGGGCCGTCGCCCACGTTTCCTTATTAGACAACCTCCATGTCAAACAAAGTGGAATATCGACAAGCCAAGCAAAAGTTGTTACATAACTCATCACAACCTGTGCGAAGTTCAAAATTGGAGACAGTATTTTTGTGGAGAATTTTACAGAGAAGTCACCGAAATGGTTATCTTATAAGATATCAGAGGTGACTGGTCCACTCTCATATGTAGTCGAGCTAGAAAATGGCAGAACAATGCGTAGGCATGTGGATTCGATTAGACGAAGAGATTGTCATGACATAACGGTAGCTACGCCTACAATGGTGCACACCCACTGGTAATGCCCCATCACACTTACCTCTTACTGAGGGAACTCAACCATTGGCTCCGCGAACCAATAATTCATCCGAGTCAGCAACTTAAAATGCATCACAGATTCCACCACCTATTCCACCTCCAACATGTCACTCTACACGATTACGTTAAAAAGGGGGAGTGTGATATCTGTACTTTGGACCTTGTTTAGTTAGCAATTGTATAAGTATATTCATGATTGCGGTTTATTGTGGAACTAGTTCTTTTAAGTCATTTCCTGTTTTGTTCAGTTGGCTGTTTTGTGCAAGTGCTTGGGCAGTGTTCTTTCAATTACTATTTCGATTCACAATTCAATTCAATACCATCCGCTAGGATACTACACAATAATAATAATAATAATAATAATAATTGTTATTATTATAATAATTATAATAATAATTATAATAATAATTAATATAATAATAATATTAAAATTCCAATAATAAACAGATAACAAGTAAATAATAAAATAAATAAAAAATAATAATGTTGATAATAATAATAGTAATAAATATTAAATAAATAAATTAATAAAAAAAGAAGTAATTATGGTGGCCGTGGCTTTAAGTTCAGGCTCTTCAGAGTAGCTTTCCAGCAGCCAGGCAAGTCCATTCCACAGTCTCGATTGAACTGCTCACACTTTGGTGCTAGGCTGATGTGCAATGCCTCCTTCACTAGCTGTTCCTTCTGTCTTCTGGCCTGGTCCAAGATGGTGGCTTCCTCCCAAAAATAGGATGTCATGCCTGCTCAGCAATTGCAGATTTCTCTTTATTACACTTTTTACAGGCATCTTGATGTCCTTTGATTCTGGTCTCCAGTCTTCTGATTGTCTCCCCTATATAGTACTTCTGGGATGCGGTACACATTTTAGCTGGTAAAACAACCTTCACTGTTCTTCCCATATGTGAAGCGACTTTGATGTTGAACTTCCTGCAGACCCTCCTGATGTCTTCACTCATCCCTGCTGCATAAGGAATTACTATCATAGGATCCTTCTTTTTAGACCCCTCATTGCCTGTACTAGTTTACTCATTTCCTTTCTTGCATTTAGATGTTTCTGCAGACGAAAGGTTGATGAAGGACCTTATTCAAATGATGTTCTTCCTTCCAAAGGTCCTCCTTCTCAGTCACTACTCTTCTGGCTCTATCATACAAGCTCTTTCACCACTCCTCTTTTGATGTGGATAGGATGATGTGATCTATAATCAAGGTACCGGTTGGTATGCATGGGTTTTCTGTAGACAGTTGCAGTTAGACTTCTTCCATCTTCTTTCCTGTGTTTGCGGCAGTCCAGAAAGGGCAACAATCCAGCCACTTCAAGATCCATGGTGAACTCTATGGGTGGACTGATGTTGTTCAGATGGCCCAACAACTCCTGCTCACTTCCGTTCTTCACATGAAGAAGGTATCATCCACGTATCTCTTCCAAACCCTTGGCTTCAGTGGGGCTGTTGTGAGAGCCCCTTCCTTGAGTTATGGTAAGTGTGGATGGTGCCAAGTTGTTCTCTGAAAATTTCCTCATACCATAAGGAGGTTGTCCATCTGGTTGGCTGCATTTATGTTGAAAATTTGGTGCCCGTTCAGACACAATGACTTCAGCCAGTTCCTTCTCAATAAACTGGGTGCTCTTCCTTTGACAATGGTCACTAATAGCAATTTTCTCTGGCCATTGTACTCAACATTGACTTCACGTTCACCCACAACAGATAAAGTTTCGGCTGTGTATGTCTTCAGTGTGATCTTTGACTCATGGAGAGATAACTTTGGAAACAGGGATCTCCAGATTTCCTGTGGTATGATAGTCACTGCTGCCCCTCTGTCAACTTCCATGGGAACAATTTTTCCATCAATTTTGATATCAATCATTATTGATTTTGTGGTCTCTTCATCGAAAATTGTGTAGAGAGGAAACTTCTCTTCGTCTCGATCCTCATACTTCTCTCCATCACTAGTTGTAGAGTTCATGGACCTTCTGAGGTGATATACTTGGCTGACTTGAAATTTTGACGGTGATATGTTCGTTTACTACAACTTGTATTTCCAGTGTCTGTATCCATTCTGGATCTACTTGACTGTCTGCATAGTGTAGAAATCAGCTCAGGTTTACCACAATTATGACATTCACAAATCCTAGCAGCACATGAACACAGCTAATATTGTACTCAGGTGGGAAAGACTAGAAGCACATGAACACAGCTAATACTGTGCTCAGGTGGGAAAGACTAGCAGCACATGAACACAGCTAATACTGTACTCAGGTGGGAAAGACTAGCAGCCATGAACAAGCTAATACTATACTCAGGTGAGGAAGATTAGGGGCACATAAACACAGTTAAAACTGTACTCACGTGGGAAAAACTAGTAGCATGAACTCAGGTAATATTGTACTCACGTGGTAAAGCCTAGTGGCACATGGACACAGGTAATACTGTACTCAGGTGGGAAATACTAGTAGCATATGAAGAGAGCTAATACTGTACTTAGGTGGTAAGACAAGCAGCACATGAACACAGCTAATACTGTACTCAGGTGAGAAAGACTAGCACACAGCTAATACTGTACTCAGGTGGGAAATACTAGCAGCATATGAACACAGCGAATACTGTACTGAGGTGGGAAAGACTAACAGCACATGAACACAGCTAATACTGTACTCAAGTGGGAGAGAGTAGCGGCACATGAAAACAGCTAATACTGTACTCAGGTGGGAAAGTCTAGAAGCACAGGAACACAGCTAATACTGTACTCAAGTGGGATAGAGTTAGCGGCACATGAAAATAGCTAATACTCTACTCAGGTGGGAAAGTCTAGCAGTACATGAACAAGGTAATACTGTACTCAGGTGGAAAAGACTAGCAGCACATGAACACAGCTAATACTATACTCAAGTGAGAAATACTAGCAGCACATGAACACAGCTAATACTGTACTCAGGTGGGAAAGACTAGCAGCATTTTAACACAGCTAATACTGTACTCAGGTGGGAAAGACTAGCAGCACATGAACACAGCTAATACTGTACTCAAGTGGGATAGAGTAGCGGCACATAATACTGTACTCAGGTGGGAAAGACTAGCAGCACATGAACACAGCTAATACTGTACTCAGGTGGGAAAGACTAGCAGCACATGAACACAGCTAATACTGTACTCAGGTGGGATAGAGTAGCGGCACATGAACACAGCTAATACTGTACTCAGGTGGGAAAGACTAGCAGCACATGAACACAGCTAATACTGTACTCAAATAGGATAGACTAGTGGCACATGAACACAGCAAATACTGTACTCAGGTCGGAAAGACTAGCAGCACGTGAATACAGCTAATACTGTACTGAGGTGGATTGATTAAAGTGGTACAAGTACTGGGATACTAGTGTGGATGCAACAAGGCTAGATCAGATTCTGATTCTAGTGAGCTAGATCTTGTCTGGCATTAAACATTTTTAAGTGTGGACAGGTCTTCATTCCCTTCCCTTGCCAAGTGTATTTGCATGCCATGCCACTGCTGATGGATATGCAGTGACCCCTCCACACATACATCTCTAGCCATCTCAATGATAGGGTGATGTTTGG
Source organism: Cladorhizidae sp. MBARI D1340-BT2 (assembly GCA_028752905.1). Taxonomy (NCBI): domain Eukaryota; kingdom Metazoa; phylum Porifera; class Demospongiae; order Poecilosclerida; family Cladorhizidae; species Cladorhizidae sp. MBARI D1340-BT2. The sequence continues at coordinate 1,906,220 of JAQNBH010000008.1, forward strand.
TGTGCACATGTACACTACATTAAAAAAATTACTTTTATGCTGTTATGTTAAGAGGGGCGAGGTCAAATCAGGGTTTGTGGGGGAGTGTAGTTGCATAGATGCAAGAACCCCTGCCTCCCCCCCTCCCTTTCGATCTTCTGAAAGAAACCATGTGTATGCCCATGCCAGTATTTGCTAGCTCCTGCCTTGCCTGCTTGCCGTTTGCTCTTGCAATGCTAAGCTTGCTAGTTCTGACTCGTAATCTTCCTGTGGTTAGCTAATTTCACTGACGCGCTCTTCTACATAGCCAGCCAGCCAGCTTGCTACTGCCATACTTAGCCAACTAGTACTGGTTTGTTCCTGCCATGTTGAACTTGCCTGCTCCTGCCACACTTAACCAGCTAGTACTGGTTTGTTCCTGCCATGTTGAACTTGCCTGCACACTAGCCATCTAGTACTGGTTTTTTCCTGCCATGTCGAACTTGCCTGCTCCTGCCACACTTAGCCAGCTAGTACTTGCATGTTCCTGCCTTGTTGGACTAGCTTGCTCTTACCACATTTAGCCAGCTAGTACTGGTTTGTTCCTGCCATGTTGAACTTGCTTGCTCTTGCCACATTTAGCCAACTAGTACTCATTCAGTACCTTAATTACTGATTTACTGGAAAAGAAAAATGCTGATAAAGATATTGGAGTAGTCTCCTGGTGGTCTACCATGCCAGATGATTTGTACCCTCCCTGGAAATATGCATGGCAAGGTATGGTTTTTGGTCTGATCTATTTGTCTCAGTGAGTATTTATAAAATATCTCAAAATAGCTTATCTGTACCAAACTTGGTAGGCAGCTTATGCATCAAGGAACAATTTATTATATTTTGTAATGTCTAAGTTTAGGCAAACAAAAATGGTTTTAATTAACTTATCTTTCTAAAGTTTCATAGCAGATTAAGTATGTTGAATAAAAAAGTCAAAGATTAACGAGAGTCTGTAACCTTTTTTTTTTGTGTTTCTCCATTTCTCCAGGTATTTAGGTGAAGTTGTTGCTACTACTAGCAACAGCTTAGCTAGTGGTGGAGGAGTAAAAGGCAGATATCATGATCTAACATAAGCACTCTCTTGTTATTTCGGTGTGTTATTGTCCACAAAGGGATTACTCCAATGTTCTTTAGGGAAAAAATCATGCCCCCTCCCCCCCCCCTCCCTCCACTCCTTTCCCATGCCTTTTTAATTATTTCAAAGTTTTGTCAGTGTAATTGGCAGGCATCCCAGGTGTTTCCCAGTGAGGGGAGGGGAAAGAGAAGAGATGCCGATATTGTATTGCTCACAGTTGCATCCTCCAGTCCAACCTAGGTTTGAGGTAAAAACTATTTATAGGGTGGTGAAAATTTCCACAAAACTACTAAACTACAAAAAATATCCTAAATTGATTTATTTTCTCCATTATGTAGTAATGTGGCCCCACATGAAGCAGGGCATAGTAGTCCCAGTTTCAGAAGTCGAGCCTGTCATAGCCTGTTTACATGCTAGACACCCAAATAATCAGGCCAATGAAAGTTAATTACAGTTTGACAGGATTTATGTATCCCCATAGATTAGCATGCATGCAATGATCACCCCATTTGTGGGTCATAATGTCATTGGTGCCTTGCTGTTAGATGCAGAATTTTGTCCTTATTAGGTTATGTTTGTGAGCCAGCTTTGGGGCCTATAAAAGGCTGCCGGGCTAGACAAAGAGACAGTTCTTTTTTACATTGAAATATCACTGCTTTGTGCATTTCATGACTTTAAATGACTCTGTAGCCATGAGGTGGCTGGGTAGGAGGAGGAGGACTTAGGCAAACACGGGATTGGGTGACCATAACAGTTGGTGGTAGTGGTGGGATCTCTTCTTGTGGATTCAGGAGGAGAGAGTTTGACAATTGACAACTTCCAGTCGAATAGAAGGGCTGAGAATTGATTTAGCATACTGGGTCGGAGGCAGATTCAGCAGGCTGATTCTTAATTCATGTTTAGGTGGGGTTAATGCAATTTATTTTTAGTGTTCATAGACGAACATGTCGGAGAGAGGAACAAGAGCCAAATCCTGGTCGAGGCAGCAAAGGCGAGAACGAACATTGACCACATGAAGAAACAGGGGAAGACTCTAACCTCAGATGGTGGAAATACTGAAAGCTGGGAGAGCAGCTGTTCTTTCAGCAGGGACCGCTCAGTAGAGACTGTGTGTAGACAGTCGTGATGAACATCCCTGGTGACAGGCACAGAGATAGGCAACATGGAGATGCTTGCCATGCTGGCAAGGTGCATGGAGAATCTCAGTTCAAGGCCACAGGCAATGGTAGTGTTGAACTGGCCCAAATGGATGGAGCATCAGGACCAAGAGCAATTCCCTGTTTGGGTCAGTGATAGAGCTTCATGATATCCCGGATACTGGCTCAAACCTACCTAGCAAGGACCAGCCCAAGCTGAGTGGGAGGAATGCACCGGGATGACAGAAAGAAATACTCACAAGTAAAATGGACACTGCTCCAGAGGCTGGGGTTGAGTTCAACTGAGCAAAGGTGTGAGTTAGCACCTACAGACAAAGAACTCATAAAGCAGTGGCATTTACCAGCCAGGGAGGCAACTACAAGATACCTCAGAGTTTTGACAGCATCCATGATATCGTCAATTACCTGGCGTTGGAAAACTTTCTCAGAGGGCTTCCATCATCAGCAGCTACCTTGGTGCATGACCTGTATAGAACCAATCCAAGAGACACCAGTGAACAAACAACAAGGTACTACGACAAGAGGTGGTGGGAGAAAACCATGAAGGCTTGGAGAAGGAAAGATGATGAACAAAAGAGTACCTTTCTGCATAGTTCAGGTGGGACTGCCAAGAATATGTCAGCCCAGCAAGAAAAATCGACGCGACAGAAATTAAGGAAAAGAAAAGGATTGACTTCAAATACTTTGATGACACTTATTAGGGGCTGATATATTTCCACTTTCATGAGTGGGGGCACAATGGCAAATAGTGTACCAAGAAGGTCTATACTGTGCATCAGGATGAGCATCCAAAAGACACTGGAAGTTGATCCATAGAACATAATGAATGTGACATTGAGCTAGACTCGGCAGCAGAGGCTTCTGTTGCAGTCAATGATCTTGTGCCAGAGCGGTTTTACACAGGTGTCACTGGGAGCTGACTGTGAGATGCAATTTGATCTTTTTGAGGAAGCCATAACTGCACAGAAGAAGGAAGTCAACACGGTGGTGAAGCGCAATCAAGTTAAAGGAAATTGCCGAAAAAACAAAGTCGCAGATGGGTGTGGTTAACACAAAAATTTGACTTTGACGATGATTTTTTTAGTTGCAGGGGCAAACTTCAGAAGACAAGGAGTGACTAGAGGCTAGACCGACTCGTGGCATTCCTAGAAGAAGAGATTAGTGTTAACAAGGACCAACTAATAGAGGAACAACACAAGGTGGAGTTCTTGCAAGATGCATGGGTGAGTGTCACAGAGAAGGACAAACAATATGCAATGCGAGATGGGATATTATACCATGCCAGGAACAGCAGAGGTGGGGATGTGTGCCAAAAGCTGGTCGTGCCGATCGAGATGAGAGAACATGTGGTAAACCTTGCTCTCAGTGCTCCGATGTCAGCCCACATGGGAAGGAAAAAGACTACTGGCAAACTCCTGTAGAGATTCTTTTGGACTGGGTTGAACAGGGATATTAAAAACATTTCAAGTCTGGATAAGGGAAGAAGGAGTAGGACCTATGTTATCTTTTGACATATTCACTTGCATGGGGTGTATGGAAATTTATTAATTATCAATCCTTGAATGGGCACCCAAGTGGAAATCACCAGAACTTTTAGCACATATAATCTATATATAGAATCTTTATACACAAGCATACACAAGCACTGATTCGCTAGATGTAGAAATAGAATGCCAATCTATAACTACATCACTTTGTTTTCAATTTGCAAGACATTATAAAGAACTGGAATACAAAATACATATTGAAAATGAAGTAGCAATAAGCAATTAAACTGAATAAGAAAGTGCAGCAGTTTTGATCAAAAGCCGATTTTTGTCTCACTCGAAATGGAGCAGATGCTTACTCATAAAATTATGGATCTTGGTTGCTCAAGTGGGTCATCTTTAGGTTCTTTTGCTGCCTCAGCATCTTTCCTTGTCATCTCCCAATATTCCGAGGTAACTAGGCCGAAGAAATCCACAAGAATTACACCCACTCCTATGAATGATTGCAAGGGGAAAATGTAACACTTTAGTAGCCAGTCCAATAACCGGAACAGACCCAACCCTAAATTCACCATCAAAGCACAATGTAAAAGAAGTGGAAAAGGATAATATGAAAACTTCCTGTTTGAGTAAATGTTAATGTTAGTGTGTGCACAATCATTACAGCATATCTCTATCCTGGAGACTGAGAAGTAATAGAGCACTCTAACTTCAATGGCTACCCATTCCTTCCATTAATCTAATAGCTATTGAACATGCACATTATTTATACCCCTCCCACCAGACACCATATGTGTATAGACATTGACATGCAGTAAACTCCACCCTACCATACCAGACTCGAGTATTGCAAATTTAACAGCAGGAGTCTACTACTTCGTTCCCTGCATTGGTTGAACCACTTTGTAATGGCAGAACTCCCCCCCCCCCCCCCATCCCCCCAACACTAGAAGCTTTGAAACTGACTAAATGCTGCTTTCAGCCTTAAAAAAAGACTCGTGATGAATCCTCTGCCAAGGGTAGCAAACCTACATTCCTAACAACCATTTAACTGTAACTAAAAAAACTGAGGGTAGGAGTGGGAGTCAAAAAACACTTGAAATCTTCATTTGAGGAGGGAGATTTCTACTCTGAATATGTCATTTTGCTTGAGTGATGAAAGAGTACAACAACAGTAGTAGTAGTAGCAGTAGTAATAGTAGTAGTAGTAGTGTACTGACTAGTTGTTGTTGTTGTGTTGTAGTAGATCTACTATGTAATATTATTTAGAGAGAGAGCATTGTCCAGGTCAATATTTGCTGGTATATTGTATGCAATTTGCTCTAACCCTCACCTTGTGAGTAAGAGCTAATGATACAAAAATGTGATTTCAATAGACCACATCTGTGGACTTGTTCATTGCTATCACATCCTGTCATGTGCCTGCCACATGTACAGGTTGTTGTTAGCTTTTGAAATCTCGTTTTTATTTCCAGTTCACTAAATGAGGCCTAGAGCAGTTGGCCAATTTTTATTTTATGAGAACAGTCTACTAAGAATTCTCTTAGCAAATATGATATTATCGTTCTTGTGGTTTATCACCTTTTTGCAGCCATTTTCTCTATGTTAAAACTCATTACTTCCTGTAGCCTGCCCATTAACTTTATACACACCAAATTAGCTACAAATTAACGTCACCTACCAATGATGGCAGAGAAGGTCAGTCTGCAGCTAGCATACTGCAATTACTCACTCATACATGAATCATTGTCTTAATCTCACATTTTGACCTTCTGTATTTTCATGTGATGTGATGCTGTGTATAAAATGACAATATTATACGTGCATATTTTACTCTGCCTTCTTAGAATCGAGGGAGGCTCACACTATCGTCAAGCATCACTAAAATTAATGTTAAAATAATCTTCTCAATAACCAACTGGAAATTGTATCAATGTTTCAACTAGATGCCCAAGCCTTCATCAGGAATAATTAGATGCTAAGGTTCATGCATGCCTTAGTGCCTCATTATTCCTGAATGAGATGCAAGCCTCATTGTATTTATTATGTCAACTGAGAGTTCAATTGATAGAATAAACGTGCCAAAGTTACATACTGCCAAGGTAGGGTACATCAAAATATGAGTATCTGAATTTTCTGCAGGTGTGGCTCAATTAGGAAGTGCTAAGCAACTGTAATACAAATATGGAATTTGTACTCGATATAGTCAATGTTTTCATTAGGTGCCAATGAACAGTAGGCAATTAAGCATGTCCACTAAAAATATCAATGGGTTGTCACTGATATTCATGAGGCCTTAGTAGCTCCTACACACAAAATTCAGGCAGTCAGATTTTGAGGGACCTCAACTTTAGCTGCACGTAACTTTGGCATCGGTTATCCCAATGCAATATTTTAGTGTCATAACAGAGTACACAGAGAGATCTATCTTTTATATCAAGTTCAGTTTGGGACTCCAAAATTGTAACCACTAGATAATAGAGCTATTGCTCATTTGATCAAAGATGCAACTAGGTATAAATAGGTTCTTAAGAATAGCAATGCTGGTATTAACTGGCAGTATTGATGTTCTGCGCATGCGTACATGTATGACAATAATGGGTAAAGGGTCATGTGTGCAGATGTGTCTACAGCTAGTGTATAATGTTATCTAGCTATTGCACAGTATTGTCTATCTCCCTCCAAGTCTTTATGTATGCCATAAAGGCTGAGTTAATAGTGTAACCGGTCCGGTGGTTTCCTATCTCTGGTGGATCTTCGGAGTGGTGTGTGGGGGGGGGGGGGGGGGGGGTTGGGGGTGCCTGGTGTTTGGGGGCTGCCCTGTTTCGGAATGAGGGGGGCAGCTGGTGATGCTGGAGTCTGGATCAGTTGGCTTGGGTTCGAGACTTCTGGTGGGGGAGGGGTGGTAGGTCGGGTTGGGGAGTTGCTCTCCTGGGGTGGTGGGTTGCCTGGGCTCGGGGGTGGGTGGTATTGGGGTGTTGGAGCCTGAGTCTTGGGAGTAGAGGTGTTTCTTGGTATTGGTTGGTGGATGGGGGTGTAGACCCTCAGGAATCTTCTGTTCCTCAGTGTTGTGCGACCGGAGCCATCAAGTCTGACTAGGTATTGGTGGTATTGGTGCACCTCTATTACAGAGCCAGTCCTGTCCCATTTGGTGGGGTGGTGGCCTACTTGGTTTTGTACCCTCACGTGGTCACCAACCTTGAGTGGGGTCAGAGGCCTGGTATGGAGGGTCCATCTGTCTTGGGCATCTTGGTGCCTGTGTGAAAGTGCAGTTTCCCTCGAGTCCAGCAGGTCCTTCCAAGGTTGTAGACGCTTGTACTTCCCAGGGAGGATGGGGATGAGGTCTCTGATCGTTCGGCCGAAGATGTAGTTGGCCGGAGATTGTTTCGTTATCGGGTCAGGGGTATTCCTATATTGGAGGATGGCCTGTTGGAAGGTGTCTATGTCTATCTTCCCATCTGGCTTGGTGTTGTCGGCAAGTATCCTTTTTACCGTTTTAACCCCCACATCCGCTCGGCAATTGCTGTGGGGAAACGCTACTGAGCTCAGCCGGTGATGCACTCCCCAGTTCTTGAGAAAGGTCTTGGTGAGGTATGACGTGAATTCTGGTCCACCATCTGTGGCTAGTTCCTCTGGTATGCCATATGTAGAGAATGTGGTGCGGAGTATGCTGATGAGACCTTGAGCCCCATTAGATGCATGGGACACAATAGGCCAGTTAGAGTACCGGTCAACAATGACCAGGTATGACCTTCCCAGGTGGTGAAAATAGTCGGCACATAGGTATTGGAATGGGTAGGCTGGTGAGACAGGTGTGGTTGGGGGTAAGGCTGCCTGAGATGGAGCCATCCAGTTGCAGCTGCTGCATTCCTGTCTGGTGGTCTTGATGTCCTTGTTGATGCCAGGCCAATGTATCGAGGTCTCTGCCTTTGATGTCATCAATGAGGTCTCCTGGTGGGCTGCATGTAGGGCCATCAGGCAGGTTGGCCTTAATGCTGATGGTATCACAAGTCGGTCGCCATATATACCACTACTCCATCAATGGAGTATAGATGGTGTCTGATGCTATGGAATACCTGGATGTTGTGTGGGACGAGGAGTCTGTCCTCTGGGAAACCCTCCTCGATTGTGGAGAGGAGGAGGCACATGTCTTGGTCAGACGAGGTGGCCGTTTGAACCTGCTCCCAGTCTATGGGCTTGATCGACTCCAGGGCTGCCATTAGCGAGTCCAAAATTGTGGATTCTACCAATTGTGAGATGGAGTGATTCTCTGTGGGGATGCCTGCCATCAGTCTAGATGGGATGCAGGTTGGTGGCTGCTGTGGTTGGTCATCAACCCAGTGGATGTCGTCAGGGAGGGTCATCTTCGCTGGGTGTGATGGCCCTGAGGGGTATCTGGACAGGGCATCTGATGTCTTGTTTTGGACCCCAGGGATGTGAATGATGTTGAACCGGTATCTGAGTGTCTTTTCTTTCAGGTTCCTGAGGCGTGTGTTGCTGATCTTGTCCAGTGACCTGTCCCCCAGGATCTTCAGCAGTGGCCGGTGGTCTACTGCGATGGTAAGGTGGGTGCAGCCTAGGACGAAATGTCTGGTTTTATCCAGGGCATCAGCGACTGCTAGGGCCTCCCCTTCTATGGGGGCATACCTAGATTCTGCACCATGCGTGAATCTGCTGCCAACAAGTGTTATCTTCCCGCCTGTCTTGCAACAGAATAGGTCCCTGGATGGGCAATGACAGTGCTTTTGGAACAACCAGTAGCCAATGCCATCCTTGGACCAGTCTGTTGCCAGGCATGTGGCTGTGCTTTTGTCAAAGATTTCTACTCCTTTGACGATGTCAGCTGTGATGGCTAGTTTGGAGTCTGCAAATGCCTTCTGGTGAGTCTCACTCCATGTAAATTTCTCCGTGGGTTTGAGTAGGTCTCTGAACGGTTGCATTTCTTTAGTCATGCTGAAGGAGTATGAAACCTGGTTCATGAGCCCTAACCAGGATCTGACATCTGTGATGTTCTTTGGGGTGGGGAAATCTGTGATTGCCCTGATGAATTTGCTGCAGGGTTTAACGGTCGACCTGGTAATCTCGAATCCTGCGAATTCAATTTCGTCCTCTGCGAACTTGAACTTGTCAGGGTTCAGGGTTATTCCGTTTCTACCACAGATGTCCAGCCATTCAGTGGCTTGGTGGTAGCAGTCAGTGATGGAGTGGACCATAGGTGAGTGTCGTCAATGCATTTGGTCTTCCTTGGGATGAGGGATACTATACTGTCGTACCTGCTGGTATAACCGTCTCCGGAGGCTATGTAGCCTTGTGGAGTGGTGCAGTAGCGGTATCGACCCCATGGGGTAATGAAAGTGGTATAATGTCTGTCAGCCTGGTGGAGTGAGACAGAGTGATATCCATTCCAGGCATCAAAGATTGTTTTCTTGGTCTCTCTGGGGACTGATCGTGCTTGGTGGAAGGGGGACTGGGTGTGGTGAGTTTCCCTGGTGGCATGTTGGTTGAGTGGCTGAAAATCTATCGTCCTCCTGAGGGAACCATTCTTCTTGGGGCATATGATCATGCGGTGGCACCATGTAGTGGGGGTGCCTATAGGTACCTTCTCCAAGACACCTAGACGGACGTCCCGGTCGAGGCCTTCCTTCACTTCCTCCTGCCAGTAGATCGGGACTGGTATGGGGTTATGGTGGGCTGTAGGTATAGCGTCTTGATCTATCATGAGCCGTAGGGGTGGCCCAGACATGAGTGGGAGGCGTTGGTGTGGGCAGGTGTTGAAGGTGCTGCTATTGTAAGCGCTCCTGAGGTGGTCTTCCAGCTTCTTCCTGTTCTCCTCCGTTGCAGAGAATGGCAGGGTTTTGGAGAGTGGAGGTGGAGTGGATCTTCTGGGACATTGACAGCGCTTGGTGGTCAGTATAGTTGTGGTGGCCCTGTGGCTGTCCTCTTCTGCTTCCATGGTGGAGATTGCCTCTGTTGGGAACTTCTGTGGGATGTAGCCCAGGTCTGCACAGGCCTCCCTGCTAATGTATAGCTTCTTAACGTCTTTGGACACGTATACCATCTGTCTGGTAGATAGTGCTGAGCTGGTGTCAGTAAATCTCAGGACGACTGCTCCTAAGATGTGGAGGTGGCTGTTGTTGGCTGCTCTCATTTGTAGTCTTACAGGGATGAGGTTGTTAGCAGTCAAGCCTAGTTCCTTGAGGATGTGTGTACCTGTGAGGCAGCTCTGACATCCTGTGTCCGCCATCGCCCATGCAGTGATCTTCCTGTCACCTGTGGCCAAGGTGTGTCCTAGGTGGGCATAGTCTTCAGTGGTTATTTCGATTTGGAGCTGTACATGTGGTTGTGGTTTCGATGACCCTTTGGTCCATCTGCCACTGGTCTGGTCATACGTGTGGTGCTCCATGACGGTGTTGGGGGTATTGATGACACACATGTAATCACTCATGGCATTCTCCTGCTGTGTGTGCCTTTGTCTACATACCTTTTCCAGGTGGTGAGGCTTGCCACAGCCGGCGCATGTGGTCCCGAATGCTGGGCATTCTGTCCTTCTGATCCTGGTGGAGGCGTTCTTCTCATGGCCCCTTCCTCCACAGTAGGAGCATGCTTCCTCTCTCTGGGGTGGTCTTATCCTGGATGGTCTCCTCTTTATGTCTGGCCTCCTCACCTTCTCTACCCTGGCTGCCTGTGTTGGTGCAGTCACTCTGTGGTTCAGGGCGTGGGCTGCCTGTGTTGGTGCAGTCGCTCTGTGGTTCAGGGCGTGGGCTGACAGCATTGCAGCTGCTAGTGTGGGTTCTAGGTCTGGTAGGATATACGTACAGCCGGCGAATGGGCACTTCATTTCAGTCATCGTGATGGTGGGCGCTAATTCGGGTTAGTCTCCTCTGCGATCTGCTGGCTTCTTCGTGTGGCTGCAACTTAGTTTGGGTTCCGTCCAACATCAATACTGCGAGTTAATACCAGCATAGATAATAGAGCTATTGCTCATTTGATCAAAGATGCAACTAGGTATAAATAGGTTCTTAAGAATAGCAATGCTGGTATTAATTGGCAGTATTGATGTTCTGCGCATGCGTACATGTATGACAATAATGGGTAAAGGGTCATGTGTGCGGATGTGTCTACAGCTAGTGTATAATGTTATCTAGCTATTGCACAGTATTGTCTAACCACAAAAATATTTTCCCCTCTTTTATGTTTTAAACTTTATAGGTGGCTATTATTACTTCACACTTAACTGGCTGAGTTACCCTCCATCTGTTTGCAGGAGTACTTTCAAGCTAGTGTTCATCCAGTAACCTCTTAAAAAGATAGATTATGGCTACTGGTCAAAGCTGTCTTACTGAATATCCTGAAATTTGGTAGGGGATAAAAATGTTATAATAATTCCATCATAATTGAACTGGTGACCCTGACTATGTACCAAGTGAATAGGAGGGAGGGGAAAGGAGAAGAGGAAGAATTCTATTTGAGATCTAACTTGGAACCTCAAGTAACAAAACGAAGACAAGCCTAGAGAATTTCCGCTTTCTATATTGAAATGAGATGCCCTATTCTGTAGATCATATACAGACAGACAGTTGCCCATTAGGACTACTGATATTTTTTCAAGTCGTCCAACAGAATTTCTTGATGTTGGTAGAAGGAAAAAAATGAAAGATTCCACCCATTACTGAAATGGGGTCCTTGAATACTGCAAATGAGAGAGAAAAAAAGGAAAACCGGGAAGAAAGATTCCACTCAACTCTCGAGAAAAGATTTAAAAAAAGTGAAGATGATTCCACCATAATTATCACCACCACAAAACCATAATAGGAACAAGAAGAAGAAGAGAAAATAAACAATAACATTTACAGTACCAGCAACAATAATGGTAATTTGCCTGCTAAGCAATTGTCCAAGATATGTTTATGAATTAGGCCTCCAGCACTATAACCCCCGCCACCCTCCCCCCCTGTTTTATTGGAATTAATTTAACTAACAAACAGGCAACTGTAGTAAAAATGGATCGCAAACTAGAATACTCCCTCTAATGTTGGTTGGAACCAGAATGGCTAGCAATCTTATGTAGATGATGTCACATGAAATCGAGTGCTGATTAGGGACTGGCCACTATCTGTATGTGTCTAAGAGGGTGTAACCTTCATCCCATTGAGGTTATGAGTACAGATACCTACAAATCAAAGCAAACATGTGCATGACAGATGTGGCACTTCACTTCACAACAGAGGTACAAAAGTTAATAACAGGGCTCTGAAAAGTTTCCAGAGATGAAGCTGAGGAGGCGTGCCACATCAGACAACTTAGCCACACTCTAAATGTTACACTTACCAAGATATATACTGATAGCTGCTAGATCCTCATTAGCAGTTGATTTCTTTATGACAACAGGCACCTGATCACATGACATTCAGCATCTGAGGCCAAGTGATATTTTATATACATGCACATATGGAACACCTGTCTCTTTTTGCTAACTGAGATGTTAAATAGTATGTTCTGTTGGAGAGCTGTGTAAGAGGACATATAGGTCATAAATCTTGAAATTTTCTATAGAGTAGCAAAGATTTTTGCAGAAGAGGCTAAAATATTTCTGTATACAATTCATCCATTTGAACCTATCTATATAGCATATTGGATAAGTTTTTCTTTTGAATCAACCAATACTTCTTTTGTGGAGAAGCCAATATTTTAAAGTGCATACCATATGGTGTCAAAATACCTATCTTCAAAAGAAGAGGTGTTTCGTTATCTGGTCCATGGTCTAAAAATTCGACTGCTTGCAGGTCCCAACCATCCAGGAATTTTTCACCTTCCACTGTTTTGTTTAGGAGTCCAGGGCACTACTAGTAGTGATATGCTGCTAGGGTGCTTGGAGGATATTGATCCTGAACATCAGCTAGTTGACCTGCAGACACTAGCTAGCTACTGCCATATACTCAAAAGTCCAGACTGTCTGGACTGTTTTACATGGGGTGGTTCAGGTCCAGATCTAGGGGTGTGGCTGAGGGGGCAGGAACCCCTCCCTCGAAATCAATTACTTACATTAGCATGACAGATATTCATGGAATTATCCAAATATTAATATCAAGGGTGTTTATAATGTGAACTCTTACCCTAAACTTGCATTGCTGATATGCTGGTCTAGTACCACCAATTCAGGGGACCAATAAGTTTCAGATTGTGCCTCTTCAAGGACCCATAATTTGATTCCCATGTGTGCAATCTTGCTGCCTATATGGTATAACAGGGCTGGTAGAAGGGAAATTCCGGGGAGGAGACCACAAGTGGGTTTAACTAATGTTAACCACTGCAGAATCCCCCTGTACTTTTCTCCATCTTCTAGGGTTTCAGAACAGAAGTGTTGCTCGAACCAGGTGTACATATGTAAACTCACTTGATTGAATTTAATTTAAATCTCGTTTGGGATATTCAAAAGCTGATAGATGGTGAGTAACTAGGATGAGTAGTAGGCAATTGTGAGTAGCCATCACAAAGCTAGGCAACACAGACTAGAAGGCATCAGCTAACTGTCAATGGTAGTTTAGACATAGACCATAATCATCTATCTTTCAAAACAGCTACCTGACTTTTCATGCACTACCCAACCACCTGTACCTGGCTCTTACCACAATCCTGTCTGGGTGTGTCTCAATAAAATCGCACCCCTTCCTAGAAAATCTTGTTGGGGCCAAATCTGGCTCTACAGGCAAGCAATCTTCGAAGAAGCAAACTCCACTCTTCAGTCCCTTTTCCTCAGACTTTCCTCAGACTCCTTCTCTATACAATCTATGAACACAATGGCTCAAACTCTTCATGACAATAAAGACACGAAACATCTTTTAAATGTCATTAAGCAAAGATGCAATCTTCCTCTCCTAACTGAGAAGTTTGTGTGTGCTATCAGAAGAAAAGTCAAATTGTTTAAAAAAAAGAAGCAAAGTCTCTTTAGACACAGAATGCTTGGTCTGAATACTTCGAACTAGAAACAAAGTCTCCTCTACCCTAAGGTTTGCCAGAACAAAACTTTTCAAAGCCAAGCACAAAAATTAATATCCAGATGGAGTTTTGGTGAACTTACTAACTTTCACCTCCAACGAACCAATACCAGCTGATCTGACACTACAGAAACAACTTCACTTGAAAAAGCCAAATTTCAACAAAACTTATCCGCCATGTTTTACTGCTCCTCAATGGCCCACAACTCCAGCTCAGCTCCAACACGTGGCCCATCTTTATCCGACAACAAATGCACCCAGAAGGAATTCCCCATACTTCTGTCATCCTGCAAAACTATTGCCTCTGGACCTGATGGAGTTTCTAGTCTCAAATGATTTGTACTGCAACCTTCATCACTCCTTTAATTTCATCGATCTTCAACCTATCACTCAAGATATCTGATCTCTGGACGATCTCACGCGTCACTCAAATTCCAAAACACGGTGACCCCTCCTATCACTCAACCTCCCTCCCTTCTTCTCTAATTTCAAAGGCATTAGATTCTCAAAAAAATCAATTCGTCTAGATCCTGCCATATTGTCAACTTGGATTCAGTCCAGTCTTCCACCCAGGAAGTCTTGCTGTATAATTCTTGACTTCCACCAGTTTCTCACAAATCGCCTCCTGTTTTCTTCAACATTAAGAAGGCCTTTGATTCTGTAACACACATACAAATTATCAACTCCCTACAGAAGATTGATATCTGTGCCCCACCCCTACTCTGGATGTATAAAATTAACAACCTATTAGCTATATCTGGTTGACATAGGAATTATATTGGTTACGTCAGTTGCACTAGTAATTCAGTTTTTGCAGTCCCAACTGAAAGAGAATTTGCCAACCAAAAATAAGTTCAGGCTATTGGGAATGGCTCCCCAGCAGCCAGGCAAGTTCATTCCATCTCAATTGAACTGCTGCTAGGATGATGTACTGTGCCTCCTTCACTGCAGTTTCTTCTGTCCTCTGGACAAGTCCAAGGTGGTGGCTTTCTCACACAAAATAGGATGTCCATTATCTCACACATTTTCAGCAATTGCATACTTCTCTTTAGCAAACTTTATACAGGCATTTTGATGTTCTTTTACTCTGGTCTCCAGTCTTTGATGGTCTCCCCTATGTAGTACACAGCTACATGGGATTCTGTACACAATGCGCATGAGTGCATATTAGCAGGTAAAACATACTTTAATGTTGAACTTCCTGCAGAACCTCCTAATGTCTTCACTCATCCCTGCTGCATAAGCAATCACTATAATAGGATCCTTCTTTTTAGACCCCTCATTGCCTGGATCAGTTTACTCATCTTCTTTTCTGTATTTAGATCTATCTGCAGATGAAAGGTGGATGAAGGCTTGCAATAACCATTTTCTACAAAGACCTTATTCAAACGATGTTCTACCTTCCAAAGTTCCTCCCTTCTCAGTCACTATTCTCCCGGCTATATAGTCCAAGCTCTTCACCACTCCTCTTCAGATATCAATAGGATGATGTGATCTACAATCAAGGCACTGGTTGGTGTGCGTGGTTTTTCTGTAAATGGTTGCAGTTAGCCTTCCGCCTTCCTTCCTGTGTAGGTGGCAATCCTAAAGGGCAACAATCCGTCCACTTCAAGCTCCATGGTAAACTTTATGGATGGCCTGATGTTGTTCAGATGGTCCAACAACTCCTGCTCACTTCCCTTCTTCACAATACAGAAGGGGTATCACCCAGAAATCTCTTCTGGCTTCAGTGGGGCAGTCAAAAAATTCCCTATAAAGGTTGGCTACCACTGCAGATACTGGAGAGCCCATTGCTGCATCCTCTTTCTGCTCATAACTTTCTTGATAGCTGAAGTAGGTGCAGAAGTTCTGTTTTGGTCAACATTCCTAAAAATTACTTCCAAGGCCTCATCAATGGGAACATTGATAAAAAGAGAGGAAACAGCAAAATTGACAAGACACTCATCCTGTGCCAAAACATTCCCCTTGAATACGCTTGATAAATTGCCCAGAATCCTTGACATATGTACTTGTATTTCCTGGTAGAGGTGATCAAATGTGCTATGAACTTGGATAGATTATACGATGGTGCGCATATATATAAGACAAAATTGGCTTAAGGGGAACCTCAGGTTTATGTATCTCAGGGAACCCATAAATCAGTGGTGGTCTAAGTTCCAGTGGGCCTAATTCCAACATTTGTCCAGTCTCTTCTCCATATTCTTTAATACACAGTTCACCTTGCTATCCTGTGCCTTGGTAAGATCCTTCTTCAGTATTCCAAATGTTTTGGGTTCCAGAATTCCTGTCAGCTTTGAAATGAAACTCTCCTTTGTCATCAGAACTGTTGTCTTCCCCTTGTCCACTGGTAAAATCACGAGCTCTTCCATCTTCCTCAGTTCTCCAGGGCCTTTCTCAGTTCCTTCATCAGGCTGTCCTTTGGTTTCCTTGTTCTTCTCAAAATTCCAGATATTCTTCCTCGAATCTCTTCTGCTTTGCTATCTTTCAGCTCTCTTCTACTGCAGCTATGGTGTCCTTCAAAGGTAGACTCTTTCGGACAGGGATAAAGTTAAGACCCAAAGCAAGTACTTCTCTCTGTCAGACTTACCATCCATCTGTTCAAGTCTTGTGGTTAAATCTTCACTTCTCTCGCTTTTCTTCTCTCCATAAGTGTCTCCAGCTTCTTTTGGTGGTTCTTCTTGGATTTACTGTGCATCATCTCTGCTGCTCCCCTACAATAGTCATTTTCCAGTGCTGGTTCCAGTTTGGCTTCCAGATCTTCTCAGCTGTTAAGGCACTGATTCTTCTGTAGGACTGGCAAATTCTCTCTGATAGGAATGCTTTGCTGGCTCTCTCTGCTATCCTGTACCCTTCCCTGGTCTTACTGGGAAGCTTCATCCTTAAAACTTGCTGGTAGAATTTCCTCATCACAGCATCTCATGCTGAGCCCGTGATGATTCTTCCACCGAGCCCTCCAGTGTAAAATCTTATTGTAGCATCTCCCTAATTTCTGGGTATTTTATGATGAAGGCTAGAGCATCTAGTCGAAACATCAAGAGAAAACAATTTCAAGTTGATTATTGAGAAGGTTATTGTAATGTTGTTATATTGTTGTTGTTTTGTTATTAAAACCAGCCCATTAATAGAGATTGGCTACAATATCCTTCAATATAACTGCAGGTGAGAACTACAAACACATGCAAAAGAGAAGAACAAGGACTCCCACATTATGGCTTTTTTCTTTCTGACTTGATTCTTCTTGCGGTATCTAGACTAGTCGGCATTATACGATCTGTTCTTGTTGCTACTATTGCTGTTTTGTTATTTGAGTCGGTACCTTTGTAGAGAAGAAGGAACTTGTATGGTTGAATTATACCAACCAAACACTGGAGAATAAGATTCTAAGAAAAGAAACTGAGCTATTACTAACTTGTTATGCTTGTGATATAAGCTAATTTTGAGTAGTAAAACTTCCAAGCCTGAATATCATGACCGTCAGCTATTTTCCACCATCGAGAAACAGATTATTCCCAGCATGAAAAATGAATCAGCACTACAAGGTGGTGAAGCAGTGAATTTCAATTTAATCTAGTTGCTTAATTTCATGAGACTGAGGACAATCCATACCAGAAAGATTGGTAGCACAAGAGTTAGAAAGGTATACATCAAATGATAATCAAAATGAGATGCCGCAAATCATATCCAATACTGTTGCGAGAAAGATTTTAATTAAAATCTACAAATCTCGTTTTTTGACCATCATGATGGATAAATCTGCCGATAAATCTATCAAGGACCAACTGACAGTAGTAATTAGGTGGATTGATGATGTCATAGAAGAATTTATGGGAATGCTACTTTTTCCCCCCTACTACTGTTGACAGTATTGTTGCAGCACTGAAGGACATCCTGCTTTGCTTTCAGATACCACTACGAAGATCCAGGGTCAGTGTTATCAAGGAAGTGTTGCAGCTTAAATCCAGCAGTTTGAGCCAATGCTGATTTTACACACCACTGATCCATGGTCTGAATCTGAGTATTAATGAAACCATCAATTCTTGTGCTACTATAAAAGATTGCCTTACACTTGTTTTGAGCTTGTAAACTTATCAAATTTTCTCCTAAACAAGCTGTCATTCTCTAATCCCCCCCCCCCCCAAAAAAAAAAATGGAGAGTGATTTTCCTATTTGAATCATGTGTTCCACTAGGTGGACAGTTAGACTGTATCCATTGCTAGTATTATTGCCAACTTATGCAATTGTGTGAAAAATTCCTCCAAAATCCTTCACAGAAATGAACCAGATTCAGGGTTGTATCTAGTCAGTTGGTGTCATTTAGATACTTGTTTGGCCTTTTTTCACCATGCGTACAAACTCAATCAGACTGGGATTCAAGACAAAGGCCAAAGAAAATGCCAACTGTATACACTGTACCACCCCACGACTGCTTTCATAACCCATAAGTAGTTGAAAAGTGAAAGAAGTTGAAGCGGGCATGAGTTAATTACTCTCCGGCAACTGAAGACTGAAGTGGCTACCTTGCACATGGTTACTGAGGAAGAAGCTCGAGCCAGGAAAAATCTACGAGCAGTAATGCATAGCAATGTGTAAACTAGCAGAAGGATGTGATTTTCTAAACTATTATACCCAATGAGATCTTGGGGGGCAGGGTTGTATTTGGTGTCAAAGATGGCTAGGTCAGAGAGCAGGTACTGCAGGTAACCAGCCTCACTCTAGCTAAGAGAGATGAGATCTGCCATTCTGCATACAGTATGCTCATGCAGCTGAAGCTCATTGAGGATACTTCAGGAGAATTGTAAATGTGGTAGGATCAGGCAAGGAACAGAATAAGCCCCAAGCAGAAAGAAAACAAAGCCGAGAATTAAATTGTGGCCGTAAGCATGAGTTCTACAAAAATTAACTTTGCCCTGCATATGACAAGACTTGCACAAAGTAAGACTTGCACAAAGTGCTACAAGCTAAACTATTTTGCAGTGAAATGCCGAGGTGGAAGAGGAATGCCATGTTATAAAGGTTGTGGGCAAGACACAGAGGACAACACATAAGAATTTTTTTATGTTTCTAATGTAAACTTAGATGAATCAAAGTTTGTCAATTTGGACAAGCATCTGCTTAACTATGTATAATTCCAAGAAGATACAGGAGCCCAGTTTAATGTGGCACCCTTAGCAATCTACAAGAAAGTTACGAAGGATCACCAGTTAGACAAGGTGACCCCCTGCTAAAACAATGGCATTCTCAGTAGTTGGCATTGTCCTCCTGTTGGTGCAACGAGGTGACTTCCAGTCTCAGTTGGACTGAAAATTAGTCAATCATAGTGACATCAGGCCTCTTTTAGGAAGGAAGTTATGCCTTGGGTTAAAGATTGTGACATATCTAGCCAACCCAACATAGGAGGTGCCACCATGTACACACTAGTGAGCATGGATCCTATACCAACAGAGAAGTTCACTAAGAGGTATCTCAAGGTGTTTAATGATGGAGTTAGTTTGCTAGAGTGTAGCTGCCACATCTGACTTGATCCAAGTATTGCAACATTCTTCATGGTGTATTCTGTTCCATTGAGAGACAACCTCAAAACATCCTTAGGACCTTGTCAAACAGGACTTCATCACACTGGTGACAGAACCCACAACCTGGATTTGCTCCATGCTAGTGGTGTCCAAGAAAAATGGGACATTGTGTTTATTACATATTTTCATGAGGGAATGTGTTCACCATCTTAGATGTCAGCAAATAATTTTGGCATGTCCCATTGGATGAGCCATCATCACTTCTAACCACCTTCCACAAACAATTTGGCCAGCACTGCTGGAAGCAAATGCCTTTTGGAATTAGTTCAGCACCAGAAGTACTCCAATGCAGTAGCATACACATCACAGGCATTATCTATGGCAGAGACTCAATATACCCAGATAGAAAAAGAGCTAACTGGCTGTGGTGTTTCCTTGTGATCGCTTTAAATGTACATTTAAGGGTGAGAAGAAGTGCACATGAAAACTGATCATCAGCCACAGGAGATAATTCTACAGAAGTCACTGACAGTGCACCCAAAAGGCTACAGCATATTTTCTCCTATTGCAGAAGTACAGCGTCATTGTGAGTACAAAAAAGGCAAACACATGTTCCTGGTGGACACAAGTCAGCCATGCTTGCCTGTCTGAAATGAATGTGTCCGGGTCGTCAGAAGACTTCAGGAACATTGACCACACAAGTTCACTGGAACTCTCTATACAAACACCTGCAACAGTCCAAGCATGTCTCAGCAGCTAATCCTGTGCTGCAAGAATAAGATCATTCAAAATGGATGGACAGAGAGCAAACGATACATCCCCGTGTGCCGGCATGCCAACTATGATTTTAGTAACATTCAATATGAACTTGTGTTTAAAGAGGCACTTTTGGTTGTTCCAGCTCCAACGTGGAAGGAAATGATAGCTATTGGCTCATGCAACCCATATCAGAGTTGAGGGTTGCATCTAAAGGACCTGGGAGCATGTATTGGCCCCATAAATCTACAGAATTGAAGGAGTACATCAATGTGACATCTGCATGGCCTACCATGCTACACCTGGTAAAGATACTCCAGCAACATGATTTCATAACACTTCCATGGTCCAAAGTAGGGGTTGATCGTGTGATCTACAGGAATGCACCTTACAGGTTGCCTGTCACTTCTACAGCAACTACATTGAAGTGGAGAACGTCCAGTAGGTCATTGGAGTACCATGTTTTCAAGATACATCGATCCGCTGCCAATTCCTTTCGAGGACATGTTTGTGTACTTGCAGGAAGGTCAGCCAAATCAGTTTGCTCCCTCATGAAGTCCAGTGACCTTCAGTCAGGTGAGAGCTGTGGTGTTCCTGCAGACGTATGGCTGGTTTGAACAGGAAGATGTGGTGTCTTGTTAAATGATGTGGGTTCATATTGACATCTGGTGGTTTGGCATTGTTCTTAGGATCAACCATGTCAGAGCTGGCAAGGGGCATCTCTGACAGAAAGCAATTGTAAAAACCTACTTGCCAGGCTCCAGACAACTTCTACAACAACAGAAGAGGATATGCACAGCCAAACACAGTGGCAAAGACACTACCATGACCAACATGCAAAGCCTTTCCCTCTATTGCATGTGGGGATACAGACTTGATGTGCCTTCCTGGCAAAACCACATGGAGTGCTGGCACATGTGCTTGTTCAGTGGGCCCAAGAAATTATGCATTCAAAATGGGTGAGAAAGTATTCAAGAACAACCTCCACCAACTCACTCATTCAGATAAGCTACCACCCAAAATCTTTCTTTTGGTGGAACAATTACCAGAGCTAGAGGAACCAGTGCAGTCTGGTGAAGTGTCGGACCAGAACAGTCCTACACAGAGTGAGCATGCCTGGGAATGTCATCACCAAGTGAACTACTTTTGGCCTCCCGAGTTCTTTCCCAGCACCTCCTAGTAGATCTGATTGAATCCGCAGGCCCCCGCTGATACATTCCATACTGACTGAATTAGCTATAACAACAGTGCACAGGAATTTGTATATAGGGAGGTATCATGTGTATGGTTATAATTATAGCTTGTTATAAATTTATTATGTCATTGCAAACACACCTATTTGGTTCTAGGTAATGCCCAATGGCAAGTGCAATGTGAATGCAATTCAATAACAGATTGTTGTCTACTATTGTTGAGTTAGCTCTATTAGCATAGCATTAACCACATGCTTTTGTTTTCACAACCAACTTGGTTTCCCCTTTTCCTTCTCTCACTATAGCTCTATTTTTCTGTCACCCTTTACTTTCCATTACATCAAGCATCCCTTACCTATTAATTAGGTGTTCTATATACCCTTTTCCTACCCACTATAGCTCTACTTGGTCTGGTACCCTTTACCTTCCCCTTTCATCTTCCATCCTTTGCCTACCCACGAGTTGTACTCGGTTTGGTACCCTTTACCTAACCTTTTCGTCTTTCACCATTTACTTGTCCCTTTATAATTTGTCCCTTAATAATCCACCCTTTATCTACTCACTTGCTATTTCATTCTTTTTTCCTACCCACTTCCTTTACCTAACCACATGACATGCCATGCTTTACAAACTTCCATGCATGACCTACTCGCTTGGTATTCTAACCATCACTTTATTTACTTGGTATGCTAACTTTACCTACCAACCTGCTTGTACTCCATGGTGTCCATCCTCCTGATGCAAGACAAGTTTGGTACGGCACTTTACGTTTGTACTCAAGCATTGAAATCGGAACTAGCAACTTACTCTAATAGATCTAATGTTAAAGATTGCAGAGGCAGGTCTGTGGCAATGTGGCTACATCTGTAATATAACCAAGGATAATTAGAGAGTAATTGTTGCTCCACTGAAACTGGAAATTTAGCTAGCATGAAAAGATACACTTGGAACAACAAAACTAACACAGTTACAACATCCACGGGCACTTAACCTCATGGGTGGGCACTTGCTCCAGCAACCCTGCAGCCAGATAGCAAGTATGACTCCATATAATTGACATTAAACATTGTACTCGGATTTTAAATCCAGGGCATTGTGCACACGGTGCAAAAACATAACTTAGTCTGAAATTGTATGGTTGTGCCAGATGGTGTTTATTGTTACTCTTCACCCACAATCAGATTCCTCCAGGCCCTCCACTTCTTCTCTGTCTGACAGATCTCCTAAAGGACCTTTATCATCTCCGATCTCCTACAGGAACACTTTCTCTGATATGTTGATCCTCTTATCTATCCTGTTTAAGACTCCACAGTAAAGGAAAAATTGACTATTAGCTTTTCAGAAACCAATGCAAGCAGCCGATCCCCAATTAATAGCGTCTTGGGGACTTAAAGTTGCCTTTCTTGATCCTCCAAGTGTTTGAGCTTCTCCCCCACACCATCCAAAATTCCTTCATTTTGTCCTTGAATATTTTGTTCACAGAAACGTCCATTACCTGTGCTAGACATGTAGTTACAGCCACATAGACAGAGTGTAAAAAATTGGAGGGCATCATTTATGATGACAATGTTGAATTTTGACCATGACAATCTATGTACCTGGTATGAATACAAGATCTGTTTCAAACTCCTATGCAACATATTTGTTTTGGCACACTAGTGAGGTTGACAGGTGTTCAGGACAAGCTGTCATCGGTTGCTATATGAAGACCTTTCCCACATCATATGTAGCCATCTTGGTAATTTAGTGAAAATGATTCACCATTTTTGGTGGTATGACCTCAAGATTATCAGGCACATGAATGTTCCTCCTTGAAAGATGACAACAGCAGAGGGTTTGGTTCACTCTGTTGTTGCATGGTAGCAATTGAAATAGTTTGCCCACATGATGATTATTTGTGGCAGAAGGCACTAAATCACTAAATCAAACCTGGTTAAGAACCAGGTTTTAATGTACCAGAAGATACAATGCTAGCCTCTGATCCACGAAGCCGATCACTGGAGCCATGAAGCTTTCTGTATCAGAAAATGTTTCTATGGAAATCGGCGAGATGCAGAGCTTAAAGTTTTCTGGCAGATTTTGAGATGTGTTCATGTGCCACCTACGTACAACCCACATTCCATTGCTTCCCCCATCTATGCAGAGGGATGCAGGATGAAGTAAGCCATGGATTCTCTCAGCAATGTGTATAGCCTTCTCCTGGATAGCTTTGTTAGAAATAACCCTGCCTTCAGAGCACTCTAGCTCTGGGTAGTGGAAGACCTCTGAGTCAACTTATTGGTACTTCAACATGTCATTTCCTCTTCTTCTTCCACTGCTTATATTGCAAGCAAAGCATCATATTTTCTGTTCCACTCTCTTAATCATTTTCTGTGCACTCCAAACATTTTAGCAGTCAGTATCAATTTTGCATCCCTTGTGCCCTGTACTATTCCACAACTTCCTCTTTGAAGGCCACTGTATAACTTTCAGCTTCTTTCCAGCACGACTCTGTGCCATCTTGAATATGTAACCACACAGGAGAGTCTTATTGCCATGCAGTGTGTGCTCGTGTATTTTGAATGGTATGGTTTTGGATTATTAATAAATGTTGTTAAGTTGCCCTTAGTTCTCTGAAGGTTAGAAAGCTAGAATCTATGTTTAGGTCTGTCCATTTTCACGTATATTGAGGGCCTCCAATTATTCAGCTAGCTTCCAGAAAGTTATTGCTATGAAGCTTCAGTTTTCCACAGCACCTTCATGGCTTCAGAATAATGGATGTCTTGGTTTGATCTCACTAGTGTGAGCTCAGTTTACACTCTCATTCTGTATCATGCTTGCAACACTCATAAAAGTTCTGATTACTACAAGGACCATTCCTTAACCTGTCCATGACAGCAAGATTCATTCTCAATGTAAACACTGGCATGGAGAAATGGATACATTTGGGTTGATCGCACAGAAGTTGCTGGCTTCTACCGAATAAGTATCTCGATACTGCAGTTATCATATCACATTCTACATTTCACTTCAGACCTCAACAATGCCATGCTCATAAAACTGTGCTAGTTATAATGTGGGAAAATTCTTGATCGGATTTGAAGACATAAATATGAGTGTTACAATGACCTTCTCAATAATCAACTTGAAAATTACTCTCTCGACATTTCGACTGGATGCTCTCGTCAAAACATTGAGAGAGTAAATTTAAAGTTGATTATTGAGAAGGCCATTGTAATTTCATTATGTCAAGTGAGAGTTTGTTCATAAGTGTTACCATATTTTATGGCATATATTACGCACGGGCATATAAGATGCACCCCTATTCCAGCTCAGATTATTTAGGAAAAAACTATTTAGTGTGGATTAACTGCATCATTCAAAAATTCTATTATAATGGTGGTGTGGAGTTATTTTCAAGTTATGAGGCGGTAATGAGTGAGAAAAAATGCCTGAAGCTTGGACTAGAGTTTGAAGAATTTATTTACAATCAGCCCTAAAACAAAGTGGTGTCATGGCTACCAGATTATGGAAACAATCTAGTCTCATGCTTTAGTGACCTTTTGGAATTAATGCTTATCAGTCTCAGAGGCTATCTACGAGGTTGAGGCAATGTTTTAGCTAACTATTGACTTTTGTGATGCTCCTTCTCCTATAGAAACATGCCCAGATGGAGTGTAGAAGCTTTACCTGAGCTTAAAGAAGCTCTTATACTGTAGATGATGCCAATGACTAGAAATGAAAGTAAAAGACCAACTCTAATTTTGTGTGCAAATAATTTTCAATATGTAGCTAGCTAGCTTATCTGGTTAGATAGAGATCTGGTTAGATAGAGAGATAGGGCATATACATGCTAGTATAAGTAGGATCTTATTTTCTAGAAGTGCAATACTGCCATATAAACATGTTTAAAACCAACTAGCTACTCTTTTAATGGGCCAGTTTTCGTTATTGACCAACAGGCATCTATCGCGGCTATCCTTAATAAGTTTATCACAGAAGTGCATTTGCATCTGCTGCATTAGCTGAAATGAAGGTGAAATGTGAGTTACGTGCATATGAAATCCATACAAGGAAGTTCCAATGTCTGACCACACCTACTTGTGTCATAAGGGAAAGAATGGCTCAACAATGTTCTTTTTTTTTGCTAAGTCTTAAATTCAATCTGAGGACACATATCGGGAATGTCCTGTACCAGAAGTCCGTGTATTGTAGTGAAGTGGGTGTTGGACCATTTGTTTGCCACAAAGCGGGAAATGTTGTGGTCTATGTGGCTACAGACTTGTTCTGGCAGACTACTTGCTGGCGATGCACATGTATGCCGATTTCAGATTCTGCTGATAATTCTGTATTTTTCACCAATTAGCAAATTGCATGTCAAAGTTTAATGAGTAGTTAGTGAAGTATTGTATTATAAAACCAGTGCAGTACCCTAAATTACATTGTAAAGGAGTTTCAGCTTGCATGTGAAGTTGCAAGTTAATTTCTAATTTGCCTAAATATTTCCTTTCTGATCCTTAAGGGTGCTGTTAGTTGGATTGGTATAACTATGCCAAATTTACTGCAGCTAAAGTGATGAGGGTTCCTCAAAACCTGAGTGTCTGATTTTGCAACATGTCTAGCTCTTGACTGGAATGTTAAACAGCTGAAATTAGTCGTGGAAAGAGGAAGCCAGCTTACAGACGCTAAAATATGAGTAAGTAGTCAAGCTATGAGCAAATTTGTAGACACCATTCACAACTTTACCTAGTGGACTAGTAAGGTTGGAAATTGGAGTAGTGTACATAATGCTGACAGCTGTAGATGTTGTTCTGACAACTCCATGTGTGTACAACACTGCCAAAGCATCACAATTTTTATTATCTTTTGGCTTTTGTGATGTATATCTGAGCAAGTGGCCACTTGCCTTGCTTCTGGATGACTTCTGGGATTTGGTAGACTTAGTAGTAGCGAATGGTGAGAGATAATATATCTGCCAGTATTATAACCAAAATGACAATAAACCAAAAGGGAATAATTTATGCTATTGTGACACGCTCCATCCTTCAAAATAAGTACTCAACTTTTTTTAGCAGGCATTGGAGTGCTTTAAATGTCACACAGTGTTGCCATAGTGTTGGATTTTATCCAAACTGTTTGGATTTTTTTTACCGTTAAATTTTCTGTTTGGATTTTATCAATAAATATTTGTTTTTCATCATTAGAAAATTGTTTCACATTTCATGCACATCAGACCATGTGCAGCCTATTTCAAAATCACTCTCTCTGTGGTATTAGCTGAGTGTGGTCATTTTGTGGTCACCTAGTCTGTGGAATATTGTGGTCACTTGGTCTGTAGAATATTCTTGGTCTGTGAATATTCCTGCACAGTCCTGTGTTATTATGTTGTCATCTGGTCTGTGCAGGAATATTCCTGCACTGTCCTGTGTTCACCCAGGTCTGTGCAGGAATATGCCAGAGAGCCAGGATCCTTTGATCTATGTGCATGGCGCTCATGCATGAGCTATCTGTATTTAAAGCCTGATTTGTGCAAGAGTTAGAATCTTTCACAGTGAGTGTCAGAGAGAGTTAGCTATGGCATCTTCAGAACCCAGTACTTCAAGGTTACCAGAAGAAGATTCTTCAGATATGGATTCTGACTCTGATAATAGGGTTTCACAAATTGACATTGACAGTCAAATCTCTACATCTATCAGGTCTTCTAAGTGCAAAAAAGCCTATTGTAGACAGTATGCAAAGACTTTCCCACGGGCCACAACTTCGAGAAAGGGATCTTCTTTTGCCTTCTGTATGAAGTGCTCTCGTGATATAAACCTTGGAAACTAGAGATCTCAGGTGGCATCAGGAAACGAAATTACACAAACACTCAGAAAAAGATGGTGTGGGTGTACTGCCTCTACAATCCTACTTTGTTGCCAATAAGAGAGGAGTCTGTAACCTGTGCAGAAGTACTCTTCCCATATTTCCTTGGAGAGCACCATCTTGCTTTTCAATTGTGAGATCATTGTACCAAACTATTCAAGGTGATGTTTCCTGATTCTTCTATTGCTAAAGACTTTAAGTGCAGTCATAGTAAAGCAACAGTTGTGTTGAAAGTTATTGCCCAGGATTGTTGGAAAACCATTTCCGCAGCAGTTAGAGAGACTAAATAAGTACTCAGCCTCTAAACTGATGAGACAATTGATATTACCGTTACACAACAAGCTGTTATAATGCTTCGATTCTTCGATAACACCCAAGGATAGGTGAGATGTGTCTTCTTTGCCCTAGAGAGTGTAGAGAGGGCAACTGCAGAGCTGCTATTTAACGCAATCGATAAGCATTTTCAAGAATCCACTACCCTCCTTTATGATAATCTTGTCGGATTAGGTACAGATGGGCCAAGGAGCACGAAATTCAGTGATGTCACGGTTAATATCTAAACAGCCTGTTTTAGTTGCTCTTCATTGTCATTGTCACATAGCAGCATTTATACCAAATGAGGCCTGCAAAGTCTTGCGTGATGAAGTGGAAGATCTGACAACTTATGTATGGTACTGTTCGAGGTGCTGAGGGCCGCCGGTGTGCCTGGAGAAGAACGTTGGCGCGGAAAGGTTCGTAAAGCCTTTCCTCCCTGGCGGACTGAAACTAGAGCCTCCTGTTGCTGTGAAGACCTCGACAAATGCTATGGCCGTTGCTCTGAGAAGAGCGCTGACCAACAGATTGCGAAGAGATGAAGAGAAAGGTTCATACAAATGGATAATTCAACTTGCATACGTCCATACAATCTGTAACAGAAGACTGAACTCTGGCCTGAGACTGGTGCCTTTAAATAGACTGCCAGTCTACAGGCCAGGATTTCCAAATAAGGTAAAATGCATACCTAATTATGCTAAGTGTTATTCCAATGAGATGCAGACATGAAATATAGTTATGTGTTCAGAGTCATGGGACTTGTGGCTTCAGAAGTAATCAATTAGCACCAGGAAGTGTCACTGGACCCTCATCGACCTCAACATCCTCCCCCTTTGGAGAGTCTTCTTCAGACTCTTCAAGTACCAATGCCAGTTTCACGACAGGTCGACGATACACCTTGCCGTTTCTGCAGATGTCCACCACCCTGACGAGCCCATCCTTCCCAGGGTAAGTAGCACTCACTCGGGCGATTGGCCAGACATGCTGGAAGGTATCAGCATCTTTCACTAACACCAGGTCATTGACTCTCATTTGACGCTTCGGGTGTCTCCATTTAGCACGACGTTGCAGCTGGGAGACGTAGTCGGTTAGCCATCGAGACCAAATGTCATGAGATAGCCTCTTCACCAAGTTCCATCTTCGGAGGAGTGGGAGCTTGGTTTGCGTGTCAGGTCGAGATGGCAGAGCACAGAGAGGGCCTCCTACTAGGAAGTGTCCTGGGGTGAGTGGTGGAAGACCGTCGTCTGCCGGAGAGTGCGTTTGGAGCAGAGGCCTGCTGTTGAGAACAGCCTCAGCCTCTGTGACTATGGTCATAAGTTCTTCAATCGTGAGGGATCGGTCCCCAATGGTCTTTCTCAGCAAAGTCTTCATGGACCTGACTGCGGCCTCCCAGAGACCGCCAAAGTGCGGGGCTCTAGCTGGGGTGAAGTCCCAGACCACATCGTTTTGAGCAGACCAGAGGGTGAAGACTTCCTTCGCATCTTCAGAGCGTAGGAGCTGCTGAATTGCTCGGAGCTCGGCTTGGGCACCGGTAAAATTAGTGCCGTTGTCTGAGTGGAGACGAGTAGGAAGACCACGTCTGGAGACAAAGCGTGAGAGGCAGCCCATGAAGGCTTCCGTGGAGAGGTTGCTGACGACCTCGAGATGGATGGCCCTGGATGCGAAACAAATGTAAACGCAAACATACGTTTTAACATACGTGGGCTTCCTGGTGTTGCCTTGTTTCGTCATGAAGGGACCGGCGAAGTCTAAGCCGACTTCGGAAAATGGTCTGGATGGGGTCAGTCTGGCGGCTGGGAGCTCCCCCATCCTCTGAGTGGTGGCTCTGGCATAGACTCGTTGACATGTGATGCATCTTCGGCTCAGTTTCCTCAGCAGGCGTTTGATCTGAGGGATGTGGAAATTAGGAGCCAGTGCAGACATCATGGTGGAGGGTCCTGCATGTGAAAGCCGTTTGTGTATGCCACGGATCATGGATGAGACTATGACGGATTTAGGACTGAGGATGAGAGGATGAATCTGTGATTGTGCCAAGTCCGCCTTCTGGAGTCGACCTCCTACTCGTAGGAGACCGTGCAGGTCGAGAAACGGTACCAAGCCTGCCAACGGATGATTGAGAGGCAGTGGCTTCTTGGTTTCGAGAAGTTTGAGTTCAGAGTGGAAGTGTATCAGCTGGCTGTTCCTCAGTAGGGAGATCTTGGCCAGGCTGAGCTCCTTGAGAGTGAGAGTGAGTGAAGGAGGCTTCTGTTTTGATCTGAGATACAAACAAAAGCGTTTAACCCATGCCATGACACGAACCTTCCTGTTAAAGTCAGAGACGTCAGACACAAGTTCAGTGGGAGCAGGGCTGACATGGAGCACAATGCGCCTTAGTTCGGGAAGCTCTCGTGAGAGGTTGATGTCAGGTCTCCTTGGCCATTGAGAGGGATCCTGACTGAGCCATGGAGCACCGTTCCACCAGAGACTGCTGGACCTGAGGGCGAGAGGCGAAATGCCTCGGGAGAGAAGGTCAGCAGGATTACACAGGGTTGAAACATACCTCCACTGTGATGGGGAAACCAGCACAGTAAGTTTGTGGACACGGTTAGCCACAAAGATGGAGAGTTTTGATGGAGTCTGGTTGATCCATCCCAACACAGCGGAGGAGTCCGACCAGGCGAAGCTGTCATTTGCTGAGAGGGTCAGGTCGTTCGCTACGGAGTCCATGATCTGTGAGAGGAGGAGGGCACCGCACAACTCCAGCCTCGGTATGGTGGTGGCCTTGAGAGGGGCGACTCGGACCTTGGAAGAAATGAGGTCTACCGTGACCGTGGTGTCGGAATAGAAGGATCGAAGGTAGACTACTCCCCCATAGGCCAGAGTCGACGCATCTGCAAAGCCATGGAGTTGGCGACTGATGATGGTTTTGTCTGGGAGGCCTAGAAGTCTCGGAATCGGATGGTCTGTGAGAGAAGGGAGTTCCTTGAGCCAGGCTTGCCAGCGGATCTGAATGGAGTCAGGAAGGGATTCGTCCCAACCAAGTCTCGTGGACCAGGCTTCCTGGAGAAGCACCTTGGCTGGCAGAGTTGCTGGAGAGAACCACCCCATGATGTCGAAGGTTCGAGCTACCACTGAGGCAATCTTCCATTTGGTTGCAACCTCGTTTGGATGAACCTCGGGAGTGGAGACGTGGAGAGAATCGTCTCGCGTGCTCCAGTGGATGCCAAGCGTTTTGCCACAGAGATCTGGAGACATATTGATGGAGAGGTTTGATGTTTCTCTCAGTGCGGCGGGAATAGAGTCGAGGAGTGGTTCGGAGTTCGATCTCCATTTGCACAGAACCATCATTGCCTTTTTGAGAAGCCCTACGAGTTGTCTCTGGATCTCTTGAGCTCCTTCTAGAGTGACAGCTCCGGTGATGCAGTCGTCGACGTAGAATTGTTGATGCACCACTTGGGCAGCCAGAGGGAACTCTTCTTGGTGATCAGTGGCGAGTTGGAGAAGAACTTGAGAAGCCAGATAAGGGGATGAGGAAACCCCAAAGGTGAGCCTATTCATCCTCCAATCGTGTAGATCGCCATCTGGACCACGGTGGAGAAAACGATGGAGGTCCTTGTCTGCATCTGCCAGTCCGACCTCACGAAACATCTTTGTGATGTCGACAGTCATCCCAATCGCATAGGTTCGGAACTGGCAGATGACCGAAGAGAGCATGGGGTACAGAGAAGGGCCAGTGAGGAGGGTATCGTTGAGTGATATGCCATTGGAGGAGGGTGCAGAGGCGTCGAAAACGACCTTCAACTTGGTGGACGTGCTGGAGAGTTTAGTGACACCATGCATGGGTAATACATAGACAGACTCACCAGGCTTATCCAGATCTGCTTCGGGCACAACCTCAGCATGACCCAGATCTCCGTACTCTGTCACAATGGCATTAAACTGAGTCAGAGTACCACGTCTCGTCAGAGACTTCTCGTTGCTGAGGTAGCGTAAACGGGCCGTCTCCCTAGAACGACCGAGTTGAGGAGTCGGGGTTTTCTTGGGGAGTGACACACGGTATCTGCCGTTGGGATCTCGAGTGAAGGTGGTATTAAAATGGTCAACAGCCTGCTGCTCCTCGGAAGAGAGAGGCGGCTGGTCTGATGGAAAGTGGTCCAAGTCCCAGAACTTCTTCAGAAGGAAGTTCGGGTCGTCCTCAATAACTATGACTCTGAGGCAGGTCGAAGTAGAGTTAGAGGGCTGATGAGGTTGAGAGTGATGACCTCCGACCGTCCAGCCGAATACGGTGTTTTCGGCCTTCAGGCTTCGGTCTGGTGAGTGGAGAACACCGTCTTTGGAACAACGGTTGGTCGTGCCCATGTCCAGCAACAGGTCGATTTGGGCAGAGGAGGAGTAGTTGGGGTCAGCCAGTTGGAGATTGCTGAGAAATGGCAGGGAGAGTGCCTGTCGAACATCTGCATGCGAGGACGTTGATGGAATTGAGTCCACGACGTGAAAGACAGAGTCGAACAGCTCTCCCTCGTTGCCAACCAGAGTGATCTCCACTTGATGAGAACTACTGATGGTGCCCCCCACGCCTTGGATTCGAGTGCTAGAGTTGGGGAGCCTTCTGGCCTTGATGGTGTTGGCCAGGGCTTTGCTGACAAGAGAAATGGTCGCCCCGGAGTCCATCTGTGCTCGGGCACGCTGAACAAGTCCTGCAGCACGCACAGCCACGATGGCAGTGCTGGGGATTGAACAGTACGGATGGATGGACTGAAGGTTGGTGGTGAGGTTGACTGTAGCCAGTTCACCAACACTCTCGCTCCCTGAAGGGGTCGCAGACTCATGGAGGAGAGTGTGGTGTTTGGCCGAGCACTCCTTACACCGATGTCGACTCGAACAGTCAGACGAACGATGCCTTGGGTTCAGGCAGTTGAAGCAGAGTGCAGTCGACTTGACCCAGTCACGTCGTTGGCGTGTTGACTTCTGGCGGAACTGAGGACAGGTGTACAAGGAATGGTCAGACTTACACATGATACACTTATCTGATTTTTGGTCCATCCTGAGGATGGTTCTTTGGGGTTGAGGAGTGTGCTTGGGAGGCGTCTCCTTCTCCTTGTGGACATTCATGATGTCAGGAGCAGTACGGATCTGGTTCTTCAGGAAGGTCAGAAGTTCCTGAAGAGGAGGTGGGTCATCATACTTCATGGTGAACTTTCTCCACTGCTTGACGAGTGGAGGGGCCATGAGAGTCTCGTAGTGAGTAGTGATGGCTTGATCAAGAGTGTAGCCTTTGGCAAGCTTCATCCCACGGACGTTGCCTTCGAGACGGGACATCATACGAGTCAAGTCTCTCTTGTCGTCCTTGAACGTGTCTGCTTTGAGAAGATCAGCCAGGTGGTGAGTTTGGAGGACTCGATTCCTCTCGTAGATCTCCTTCATACGAGCCATAGCTTCAGCGTAGGAGCTGGTGTTGGCTATAGCTGCTTCAGCATGGGCTTTGCACTCGGGGGTGCCCATGGACTGGATGAGATGGCAACACCTCTCGTGATCGGAAAGCTGAAGTTCCTTGTCTATCACGGCTGAGTGAAGCTTCTCGTAATTCCTCCAGTTGAGGAAGGTGCCGTCGAAAGTAGGCAGTCTGAGACTAAGGGGGGACACAATGTGTGTGGCGACCCTGGTTGAGACAGAAGTATCAGAGGAATGTGAACTCATAGACGTGGAGAGGGCCCGAGCAGTATCTCGGACCTTCTGGACGGCACGAAGTCGTCGAAGAGCAGCGTCGCTAGCGCTCTTCAGGTGGGGGCAGTCTCCTGTGACTGGTTTGGCTCGGGCCTTACGCAGTTGTTGAGACAGAAGCTGAGCTTCATCAAAGTCAAGGTCCATAGAAGCAGAGTAATCCCCTTCCATGGAGAGTTCCAGATCGTCGAGCGCCAGAGAGAGCTCTCTGGCGATGATGATGGCCTCATGTTTGGAGCGAAGTCCTTGAAAGACTTCTCTTAGGGGGGCGAGTATGGATTGGTGATCGATGAGCTCCTCCATAGACTGATCCTCGGAGATGTCGTCGTCATCATCCCAGATAGCCTGATGATGTTGTCGGAAGACCTCATCTGCTTTATCGAGAAGTTCCAGCTGCTTGTTTACAAGAGCGAGGTCTAGCTTGTCTATCGAGACAGAGCTTAGATTGCGAGCCTCCCTGGCTACCCTAGTAATGGTGCCCTTAGCCGATCCCCGGCAGCGGCGGTGATCTGTAAGGGACAGCGACATTAAACAGGTAAAGGGTGAGTGAACAAACTGGACAAGAGATGGGAACTGAGTTTGCTATCCTGAGCAGGAATAGCAAACTTAGCCTAAGAATGGAGAGAAAGGGTGCCGTGAGATCCGGCTCGAAGGACCAATGTTCGAGGTGCTGAGGGCCGCCGGTGTGCCTGGAGAAGAACGTTGGCGCGGAAAGGTTTGTAAAGCCTTTCCTCCCTGGCGGACTGAAACTAGAGCCTCCTGTTGCTGTGAAGACCTCGACAAATGCTATGGCCGTTGCTCTGAGAAGAGCGCTGACCAACAGATTGCGAAGAGATGAAGAGAAAGGTTCATACAAATGGATAATTCAACTTGCATACGTCCATACAATCTGTAACAGAAGACTGAACTCTGGCCTGAGACTGGTGCCTTTAAATAGACTGCCAGTCTACAGGCCAGGATTTCCAAATAAGGTAAAATGCATACCTAAGTGTTATTCCAATGAGATGCAGACATGAAATATAGTTATGTGTTCAGAGTCATGGGACTTGTGGCTTCAGAAGTAATCAATTAGCACCAGGAAGTGTCACTGGACCCTCATCGACCTCAACAGGTACTATTTCCAGAAGAGCCCTGCGACAGTTTGAGAAGAATTTCAGAGTTTTGTCGAATGCAAGCCACACAAGTTGTTAAAAGCATGCCAAACAAGATGGCTCAGCCTTGAAGCTTGTGTAAATCGTCTTATCGAGCAATATGAAGCCCAGGGGCGTATTTAGGGGGGTTTCCTGTTGCCCAGAAACCCCCCCTGAGTACAAGCCACACCCATAAGCCATTTGACAGCTGCAGCTAGCATCATCCTTGCTAATCCTACATATAAATTTGTACTGTAGTGTACTCTTGTATTGCAAATTTAAGCCCTTAGAGGCTCATAAATTTACTTATAAAAATAAACTTTTAGGACAGTACTCAAGCGCATCTGTTTTCCGTTTTGCTTGGAACTGGCAAGCCTATAAATAATTATTAGTGAGTTTGTCTCTTATAGGATTACCTTAGCCCAGCCCCTATTCCAGGAGGATGCACTGTATTTGAGATTGTAGTAAAGCTGTGACATGTCCAAGAGGCAAATATCCATTCTGTCATTTGGGATGTCAGTGTCAAGCAATGAGTCTGACAGTAGCACTGCTACTGATCCTAAGAAAGTCAGAGTTCAAGATCAAAGGGAATTAAGTTAGCCAAGTACTAGTCAATCTCTATCTCCTGATGATCTGGGAAATGTGTCAGGTCAAGGGTGTGTATCAGCTGCTAGGGTGCATGCATGTCCTCCTGGGGGCCGACTTAGGAAACTATAAACTTGAGGACATCAGAATTCATAGCAATGACCAGAAGCTTTGGCTTCTGAAAATCCCTTTAGACCAGGGTGTGACTTCAAGTTCCCTACTAAAATTGAGTACTCAAAGTCTAGATCCTTCCAGAACTCCTGGTTGAAAGATTACTCTTGGTTTAGCTACTCTGTTTCGTGAAATGGTGACTTCTGTGTGAGCTGTTTACTCTTTACCAAGAATCGATCTATTCTTGGACAGCTGGTCACCGTTCCAATGACTAATTTGACTCAAGCAAAGCAAACACTCAAAGACCACAGAGCAGCTATGGATGATACTGTTACATTTACTGGGAAAATGGAAGGAGGCCAGCTTTCCATACAGCAATAGTTACATAGTCAAGCATCTGCTCAAATTCAGAAGAATCGGGATGTTCTTAAGGCTATTCTCAAGACGATCATTTTTTGTGGTAAGCAAAACAGAGCTCTTCGTGGCCACCGAGAGGCTCTTTGGAGTGATGAAAATCCTGGAAATT
This sequence comes from Cladorhizidae sp. MBARI D1340-BT2, assembly GCA_028752905.1. Classification (NCBI taxonomy): domain Eukaryota; kingdom Metazoa; phylum Porifera; class Demospongiae; order Poecilosclerida; family Cladorhizidae; species Cladorhizidae sp. MBARI D1340-BT2. The sequence continues at coordinate 1,941,613 of JAQNBH010000008.1, forward strand.
ATTTTAGCCTTATTTCAATTTCGTGTTGATGCAGGTGATGCAGTTCTGACAGACCATTTTGCTTCTGCAGCCAGAAATGCCCAATAACATGCCCCAATCATTCAAAATGAACTGATTGCAGCCATTGGTGAATGGAAAATTCTACATGAGGTTAGGCTAGCAAAGTACTTTTCTGTATGTGCTGATGTGGCTGCTGATACATCTAATAAAGAGCAGCTTCCTCTAGTCCTGCGGTATGTTGACTCGGAAAATGTGGCGAGAGAAGAGTCTGTTGAATTTATTAAAGATGGCACCACTGGAGTAGCACCATCCTAAATGCAATACAAAATTATGCCTTAGACCAAAATAATTTACATGGGCAGGGCTATGATGGTGCCAGCAACATGGCTGGCAAGTATTATGGGGCTGCTGCTCTAATCGAGAAACAATATCCAAAAGCGGTCTATGTTCACTGTGCAGCTCATACACTGAATCTTTGTGTTGTGGCAGCATGTAACATCCAAGCTATTCGAAATATGCAAGGAACTCTTGTGGAGCTATGCCTTTTCTTTAGGTTTTCTCCCAAGAGTGAAGCAGAACTAGAAAAATGGATCAGTGAACTTCCACTGGGAACTAACAGACAGAAACTGGTAAACCTTTGCAAGAACCATTGGGTAGCTAGAATAGAGGCCTAGGAAGTATTTTCGAAGATGGTACCAGCTGTTATTAGTACCTTGGAGACAATCAGTACCGAAGACTACTTTACATGAAGTTCATGACAGCATTGATTCTCATCACAAGAAATGGTTTGATTCTGCAGTTACTCTAGCACAAAAAATCAATGCATCACAGCCATCTCTTCCACGTCAATGTGCAAGGAAAACAAATAGAAGCAATGTACCTGCCAATTCTGCTGAAGATTATTACAGAAGATCTATTTCTGTTCCATTTCTGGAAGAGATGATATCACATATTCACTCATTTTTCTGAAACACAAAAGAAAGCAGTACTAGCTTTGAGCATAGTTCCATCTGTATTCATGGACAAAGCTGTCACTCAGAGTGAGTCTAATTTGATAAAACTTTTGGATTTCTATGAAGATGATATGCCAAGTCCTTCATCTTTTGAACAGGAACTCCATTTGTGGAGATCTAAATGGAAGAATTTCTCATCAGAATTGCCCAAAACTCCATCCCAGGCCTTGAACTGTGCAAATGAGAGCATGTTTCCGAATATTTACTGCTTACAACGTATTGTATGTACTCTCCCCGTAACCAGCTGTGACTGTGAACGTAGTGTCAGTGTACTTAGAAGACTCAAAACCTACTTGCGTACTGCTATGGGGCAGCAAAGGTTATCAGGACTGGCACTGATGCTCATTCACTTATTGACCTAGATGCTATTCTTAACATTTTGCTCATCAAAACCCTCGAAGAATGTTACTCTAGGAAATTTTGAGTCATTAACGCAACAATAATTATCATTTCTGTAATTGTATGTTCTATAAACTATTGTGGGGAACAGTCAGACAAAAGTGGTTGTGGCCAGGTAATTTTTTTTACAAGCTTCACATGCATGAGATGGAAACCCCCCCTTTAAATTCCTAGATACGCCCCTGAAGCCTGACTCTCATACTTTCGCACTGAGGATAAGCAGGCAGTAGCGAGAAGAGTAAAAATTGTACTTGAAAAGCCTCTGACCAAAGCTTACTCGCTCTTTCTACGTTCTGCATTACCAATTGTTAATAATTTCAACAGGTACATGCAGCAGCAATCTCCGTTCTCTACCAAGAGCTCGATGGCAAAATTTCCATTGCGGTTCATGAATTCTGAGTATGTGTGTGCTACTCAACATGTTTCAGAAGTGTGTATTGATAACTCAGATGATATCTCCCTTTACACGAAGTTTTCGTAGGTCACAACACACTCTCATACCTTGAAGAAGAGGATGGATTATCATCTGAAGATGTGAGAAAATTTAGGGACACAATCCAAGCTTGGTGGATTGCTGCAGCCAAGGGAGCTGTCAAACGATCACTTGTGAGTCCCAAATTACTCTCCAATCTCAAATGGCTTCAACCAGGCTTAGAACAATACAATATGGCTGGTCAGATGCTTGCTGCAGCAGAGTGTGTTCCTCAGGTAGTTCAAGTTGGTGACAAACCCAGCCTTCAACAGGGATTTATGGATTTCTGCATGTTGCCATTACCTACTAAAGTCACAGCCATCACAGAGGTGGATAATGGCATGCAATCAGCCAAATCAAAGACTGCATGGAAACTGAGTATCGCAACTCCACATTAGCAAAACTCGCAAAAGCCGTTCTAGTTATACCCCATGGCAATGCTGATACCGAACGTTTATTCAGCCACATTGGTCTCAACAAAATGAGGCACAGAAACAGACTAGGAATTTCTACATTAGATTCACTTTTAACAGTGTAATTCAATGTTCCTCAAAAATGCTAAGAATTTAAACCGAGCACTGAACTATTAAAGACATGTGTAAATGCTATGAACACACTTTAGTATGTTATTTCTCATGAAATTGTTGTTTGGATTTTGTTTGGATTTTTTGTTGCCAAAATTTTTGGATAACACAGGCGAGTAATTTGGAAATTACCAAAAAAATTATGGCAACACTGGATCCGATGTGTATAATTTACAACTACATGTTCTGCTCTATTTCCTTATTATACTGCTGATCATTTTTTAGTTGTTGTTGCTTTATTAGGATCTGTTAAGCTTCTAAATTGCAAGGACCTTGCATCCATGTCAGATTCAATGGTGGATGAGGGCCTCATTGAAACTAGAGTTTCTTGTTATTAACAAATTCTCCCAACATTTATTGTGGATTCTAGTAAACAAATGTCTTGCTTTACTATTATGCACTGTAAGAATTAGATGTTAATTTAGTTCGGCATGGTCCCAAAAGGATAGACAGGTAAAACTGGTGATGGCAGTGAAGTGTTACTGTAATGGTCTGTGAACCCAAAATGAAGGGAACCATTATTAGTCTTGTATATATGATCCTTTACCTCCCTAGACCATTCACTTGTGTCATGGTGTGCTCTTGTCAGGAAACCACCTGACAGAGTCTAGAGAAGACAAACCACTGGATGGTAATCACAACCATACACACAACCACAATGTGTAATTTATTTATCAGGAAAGACATCTTCTCAGGCTGAACAGACACCACAAGACCATGGCAAGATCAGGTGCAAGACCACCACAGAGTCTTGTGCAAGAGAACATTAGTATATAAGAGAGCCAAAGACATTTAGCAAGAGAGAGAGAGATTATCTTGAAAACTGTGTTGTGAATATTGCTTGTTGCAAAAGTTGCATCCTCTTGGAATTAGAGGGAGGGCTAGTGTGGTTGTTGTGGTCTAGATAAGACTATTGACAGAGAGGGGTCTTTAGTAACCAGCTAGGTGTCATCAGTAACTCAGTGACTTGAGTGGCTAAATTGGTATTAGGTACTCAGGAGTGTAGCGCAGTTTGAAAGTGAGTTTCTGACAGCTCTGCATCATTACATTTTATTAGGAGTGGAAGGTTGAACTTTAGTTTAATTTCTGCCATTTGGCACAGACAAAACAGAACATTCAGAAAGCTCTCTAGTCTCCATTTGTGATGTCATCCTAATCACCCCTCCCACTTTAACAAAGATTCCTCTTGCCGGCAACTCCATCCATCCCCAGTTAGATCAGCCAACAATAACATTCAGGAAGTACAGTATGCTAGTGTTCCCAGACCCTTCGCTGGAATTGAAGTGTATGCAACTGAATATATCAGAACTCATCAGAACTAGAATGTAAGAGCTTTTCTTCTCCCTTTCTTCCCCAGTACCATGATAACAATTGATCTGTGCCCTGTTTTATGACATACTAGCTGAATATTCTACTGAATTTTGTCCAGCAGGCTAAATATTACCACAAAAATGTCAGGGACAAGACTATGGAATTTACATTGACAAGCGTCTGAGTTAAAGTTAAAAAATGCTAATAGGCAATCAACACTTATGGCAGCCCTGATTTGTTCAGTGCATATGGTCAGAAAACATAGACCACTTTGAATTGGTGTTAGGTTGGTGAATCAACCAGTGTGTAATCCAAAAACTACTAATGATTGCAACTTCCTGGTACAAGCTTCATAGCATAATTATCCGCCCTGTGGGCTTCATAGGATAGAGTCAAAACATTGGTAGCGTATTACACCTAAGACATGATTTAAAGTTAAACAAATGAAGCAGACCTCCTGTATCATAGTCTTCACTTCATAAAAAGTCGCCTTTACCGTATCCAAAAACTACAGTGTGTTTCTTCTGTGTATGTAGTACTGTAATATAGCATAAACACTAGAATAGCGCACTGCACACGCAGCGCTCTAGCTTAGCTCTGTTGCATGCATACCAATTTTTAGCACAGTGTCTAAACATAGAAATTCACGGTGAACTGCCGAAACGAAGGCTAGAGCATCTATTCGAAACGTCGAGAAAATACATGATTATTGAGAAGGTTGTTTTAATATTTTACCATTAGTGGAAATTCAGTCTGCCATAATTACTGTACTAGAATTCAAACTAGGGATATTGGTGTACTGTTTAGGTTACCTTGAAGTATAGCATGTGTTAATGATTTAGAAGTGATGAATACCCCCTCAATAGACATGGTTGGTTACAAACTTTACCTATTAAGATGCACAAAATATGATTCTGCACTAGAATGGTGTGACTTATTTTTGAGGACTGGTAGAGCGAGGGAAGTCTCATTTAGTTTACTTTTCAGCTTGTGTGGCATAAGGGTATGAAATTGGTTGCAGGTACTGAATATCAACCTCGGAGTTATTTATCTTTACTTAAATTAATATTATTCCACAAGTGGTTGAAAAGTATATTAATATTTGTTAGAAGCAGACATTTGATATATACCTCAGGCACTTTTTCATTCCTTTTCCATTTTTTGCAAAGTGTTTTTAAGCATAGAAGTTTGCAAGCAAGGACTCGATACCTGGTGGGAAATTTCCCCTCTTCCTTCCTCATGAGGTTCTAAGAGTTAAGTTTGGAGGCAGATATATGGAAAGCAACTTTGGCTAATCTTTCATCCATTTTTCCACGTGTTTTTAATGGTAGAAGGTTTTGTGTTGGGGACTACTACTAACAGCCTATATTATTAATCTTTCTGCTTTTTTTGCCAAAGAACAGAAGATCAGTGGGCACTTGATACCAACCTCAGATAATTCTCCCCCTTATTCAAGTCAATTTTAAGTGTCCTGTGGCAAGAACTAGCTACCAACTTAGTCATTTTTTAAAGTTACTACGTGAATGAGTGGATTAATCTGGAGGGTGGAAGTCCTTTTAACTCCTTACTAATGTGACCAATCTTCCTAAGCGGTATCTTTTGTACCCAAGATAAACACAATACAGATTATAATATATGACAACAATCATAGGGGCCAATCACTTTTCTATATTTGCATATGTAGTGCTAGGTAATAAACAAGAGTGATGTACATTTGTCCTAATATACAGAAGTTCTCATTTCATGGCTATTATGATGCGACAATCACAGGAGATGGTCGTTCAATACCGCTTGATGTATAACCTGTGGCTTCATAACAGACGCCTGGCTCTCTGCCATGCTCGTCGGAGTCTGCAGAACATAATAATAGTGTTAGCAATTGTAGCAAAATTGTGGCCATAATAACAACTGCCATTGAAACAACAACAAAAATAACACACAAATATTATTGTTTATTAATACTATCACTACTATTATTATTAATACTATTATTATTATACAATTACTATTATATTATTATTATTACCATAATAATATTATTATTATTGTCAATGAACTCTCAGTTGACATAATACCATTATAATAACCTTCTTAATAATCAACTTGAAATTGTCTCTCGACTTTTCGACGAGATGCTCTAGTCTTCATCGGGAATAATTATTCCTATAGCATTTATTCGAAAAATCAATTTGAAGTTGATTCGTTATTATAATATCATTATTGTTGTTGTTCTTCTTCTTCTTCTTCTTCTTTTTCTTCTTCTTCTTCTTTTTCTTCTTCTACTTAATACTATATATTATATATATAATTATTATTAATGAAATTGTAGACAATGGCACAACATTGGCAACTCTCACTTCCTCTCTCTTTAGCGTAACAAATCTATGCACAGTTAATAAGAATGATTTTTTTACTATTCCACCAGAAAAGAAAATCTTGGAAAAAATATTTGCAAAGATTATATTGAAATGTCAGATAATTTATCTAGCATGTGATGGCATATGTATATCTAGCTACATGGTTTAATATTCCAGGTCTTTTGGTAGTGAACCCAGAGTCATCATCGTTTTGGGTTCACCAATTTGTGGAGTGGAAGGCATTGATTCAATCCTTAGGAAAAAGATGATTTTGCGTGTTTTGGGAGAGGGACTTAGTTCCCTTCATGCGCATGATGTATTGCATCTCCTCCGACATGCCTTTTCCATTCCCAAACTTTTATATATAATTATATTACATTCATCTCCTTCCTTCTCTTCTCCACTACTACATTTATTTGACAGACTGCAAAGAGGATTAGTGAGTGAGATAGTGAACATTGGTTGACCTTAGCAACTGTGCATGGATGCAGGAATCGCTTCCAGTGTATTCGGGTGGTCTTGATATCAGAATGCAGTGCAGTTGGCACCTTCTGCCTTCCTTATCAGCTGCTACCTGCTCTGATCTTATCCATCAGATCCTCCTGGAAAGATTTTCTGATTTGCAGTGTACTTTTCGGGATTATGCCCTTGATATGTGGAGTCAAAATCATGATGCTTTGCACCCCTGCAGGAAGTAAGACATTTCAGCTGAGAGCTTGGGATACTCCTTTGGTTCAGGCTACCTTTGATCAGCTGCCAAGTGATGCTGATTCTGAAACTTCTCGTGCATGTTTGCTAGCTGCGGTATGGAAGGAATCTGGTGCTTGGCTCTATGCCATCCCAGTGGCATCTCTAGGCCTAGTTCAACCTCATTCGTGTTGCCATTGTGGTGAGCAGGTTGATGTTAAAGGCACACATGGTCTGAATTGCCATAGAAGCCAGGGTTGCTATCCAAGGCATGGTTCTCTGAATGTGTTGGTCAAGAGAGGTTTGGACTCTGAATTGGACTCTGAAAAAAAATCCCATCTTGACTCTAACCCAATGGTGTGTTCAGATCAGATTGCAAGTGGCTGGATGGCATCAGTTTGTCCCATGGTAGTAGTATGGTCAATCACTAGTGTAGGATATTACATTCTAGACTCCTATATATGCACATCCTATTTGGCTTTGGCTGGTGTTGAGGCTGGCAGTGTGGCCACTGAAGCTGAGCACCACAAGAGGAATAAGTATAAGGAGTTGAACTCTGTCATCTATTTATGCCTCTGGCCATTGAGATGTCAGGAGTTTTTGGCCCTGGAGCTGCAGCCTTTCTCACTGACCTTGGCTAAGGGGTCACATCCTAAAAATAGTGTATTAGTTGAGCCAAATAAGGGGGTGGGGGGAGAATGCATAGACTAAAGTTGTACACACACTGCTAAACATTTCATCACACCATGAAGAAAATATTTAAAGCAAAAGAATTCACTCCAGTTAAGCCACTTGTCAGGTCATAGTTATACCGGTTCTATATAAAAAAAAGAAGGAAAGAATTATTCCAACAAGTATTTTTAAACAAGACCTATATTTCTGATGATTTTTCTGACTTAATTTGTGGGAAAAGACTTATTGCTAAAATTATTTTTTTAAATCTGCAGTATTATAAAAATAAAGATATTTCTTCTGTATTTTGTTTTCTGCTGAAACTATTATAAGAATTGTTTGTCCTTTAAATAGTCTAGAACTTGCAGGGTATATAAATCAGATGTCATGAATATCATTCCAGCTTTTTCTATTATTATCTCTGCTATATATGATTTTTTTAAGCAAAAGTCTTTAAAGTAAAATTATTCTCTGGCATACGTATTATAACCTATTAAATGATATTTGAAATAATACCTGCCAAATTTGTTAGAATATGTGACATTACAATCAGAGTTTCTGCTGTAAATGTTTATTAAGTGCACTGGGCAATGTGCTTGTATAATAGCTGACCGCTCTTTCTTTCCTATGCAATTTTCATATATAGCACATATGCATATCTACTAGGAAGCACATATAAATTCTATCTCATCCACTACAGTCACATGAACACAGATTCTCAATCAGCAAGAGAAATAGTCACATAACTAACTTATGAAGGATAATACAACTAACAGTGAAGCATCACTTTGTAATGGGAAGTGCTGCTTTTATGTTGGCATCATGACACTTACATTTCGCTTGCTCCTTTTCCTATAACATGCCAGCATCATAATCATTATGGCAATGAATGCAACTGCAGCAGTAGCTGTGCATAGACTCAGCACAATCGTATACATTCTATATGCACCTGTGTGTGTTAAATAGTAGCAGCAGTCAAACTATATTGGAACCAACTATAAAATACTTACTACTTTCTGTGCTTGTTATGTTAAATGGAGAAAATTCTGAAGTGGTATCTATATAAACATGAACACACGACATTTTTCCCCTCTGCAATAATCAATGTAGTAATGAACAACAATGTACACACTCTTCGTGGGGCATTCACATTTACGACAAGTGATAACTTGAAAATTGAAGATTTCTGGAGGTCATGTTTGCATTGCATTGCATGCCTATTGTGAATCAACTTTAAACAAGTTACCTCTACTGACTAGAGGTAAAACTTTCTTCTCTCCCATATCATACTTGCTTCAGAGTAGATATTTTCCATCACTTTCTATCTCTCTAGAACACATGAATGTCTGGAAGCAGGCGGTAAGTCAGATAACATTTTGGTAGTTGTTTGCAAGTAGATATAATCATGTAGTACTGGTTTCATTACCATCTCTAGCCTATTACTTTGGTAAATGTTGTAACTAGTGGCTTGATAGTTGTGGCTACTGTCCTTATAGATCTAGCTAATTAGTAGCTTAGTGGCTAGTGATCTAAACTTCTAGTTGTAGTTTATATCAGAAGCAAGTTCTTGTCCACAAGCATCATAATATGTGTTCAAGATGAAGGTGCTGTCATTGCTGCCATTACTGCTAGTGTCAAGGCCAAAGATGAAAAGTGTTCATGTAAAATTATATTAACCCCATGCAATGCAACACAAGGCTTGTCCAGCAGAATATATTAACCCTGTCTTAATGAATGTAACTGCAGCAGTAGCTGTTAATAGATGACTCAGCACAATTACATATGTTCTACTTGGGCTAAATAGCAGCAGCTAAACTATATTGGAACAGATAATAAAATACTTACTTTCTGTGCCTGTTGTAGTGTTAAACTGAGGCAATTCTGAAGTGGCATCTGTAGAAACATGAACACATGACATTATTTTTGCAATAACCAATTATAGTATGAACAACATCTTCACACTTCGTGGAAAATTAACTTTTTCAACAAAACATACATAGAAATCCATGATTTCTGGTGGTCATGTTTGCAATGCATTGCATGCCTTTTTAATCAACTGCAATAAAACAAGTGACATTTACTGATTAGAGATGAAACTTTCTACTCTCCCATGTCAAACTTGCCACCATGGCTTCACAGTAGTAACTTTCTATCTCCAGAACACGACAAGAAAAGTGCTACTTTTTATCTGCCTGCCCCATAAACCACAGTGTAGCACACCACAACTCTTGATTTGATTATTCCAGCAAGCACATTGCAACATTGTACCAATCAGAATGCTTGATCAAGCATAAGGTAAAGTGTTGTGTCAGTTTCTTATCCTCTGCTAAACAATATGGCAACTGTGCTTTGAGTAATTTTGTCTACCCTTTGATCAGATGACTGCTAAATCATACATGGACATTAAAGCAAAGAAGAATGCCTGGAAGAGAGTGGTAAATCACGTAACTTTTTTTTATAGGTAGTTATTTGCAAGTAGATAAACTCAGATAGTGCCAGTTTTGTTGCCAGGTCTAGTCTAAATATTGGTAACTGTTGCAACTAGTAGCTTGATAGTTGTGGCTGTTGTCCTCGTAGCAATGTAGCTAGTTAGTAGTAGCTAGTCAGATAGTATTCTAGCTGTAGTTAATATTAGAAGCAAGTTCTTGTCCACAAGCATCATAATGCATCTGCTCAAGCTGAAGCTGCCTTCATTGCTGGCAATTACTGCTAGTGTCAAGTTCAGAGATTAAAAAAGTTCATGTAAAAATATATTAATACCATACAATGCAACACAAGGCTTGTCCAGCAGCATCGTCTTAATATTGGATCAACTAATGATAGGGAACAAATTAATAAAGATTAAAAAACGGTTAAAAATTGTTGGCTTCAAAGTGAAAAATAATGATAGTTTCACAAGGGGCTACTTTATATTTGCTAATAACCCACCATGGTAATTCATGTTTATCAAGCAAGCATGCAAGCGGGCAAATAAGCAATACAAAAATTAATAATAAAGAAATAAATATTAAATGAAAACAAAAAACAAACAAACAAACAAACAAGAAAACAAATAACAACAAAGAAGCAGATAAATAAATGAGTTAACATGGCAATAGTCAAGTGTAATAGCCATGGGTTTATAGCATTTACCATATTCTTCCAAGCTGTCTGTCGTTGTCTCATTTTGAAGTACAGGCTGAGTAACTGCATATGCATAAGTAGGATCACAATTGCAATAGAATATTTTGAAGCTAAACATTGTAAATAGACTAAGAGTTTCATATTTCTTATCCCCTTCCCCTTTAAAGAGTAGCCACTTGTGATACTACTATTAATTTATCCCTAGCTCTACGTGTACTGTCATGTTAATTTGGATATACTCCTACCTATAGTTCATGCTAATTGGTGTGTAATCCTACCTGAACTGTCATGGTAATTGGTGTGTAGTCGTTCCTGTACTGCCATGCTAGTTGGTGTGTAGTCGTACCTGTACTGCCATGTTAGTTGGTGTGTAGTCCTACCTTTACCGCCATGCTAGTTAGTATGTAGTCCTACCTGTACTGCCAAGCTAGTTCGTGTGTAGTCCTATCTATACTGCCATGCTAGTTGGTGTGTAGTCCTATCTATACTGCCATGATAGTTGGTGTGTTGTCCTATCTGTACTGTCATCATGCTAGTTTGTGTGTTATCATACTTGTACTGGCATGCTAGTTGCTATTCAAAAATTTCTGGTGGTCATAATAGCTTTTTCACAGGCTATACAAAGACAAAAAATATCTATTCAATTGTTTATATCTCTCCAGACTTTATCATATCGCTCCATCTAATCTGAACCTAGAATTCTGACAAACATTCTATACAAAAAATATTGCAATCACAGCTCTACTTATAAGTCTTGAACTCCAACAAATCCACTTACAGAATACTCCTTCTAAAGCACATTGAAGAGCATAGGTAGAATTTCCAGAACTTTCCATTATTAACATAGTAAATGAACACAAATTGAAGTTTGCAGATCCATTATAAATGTTTAACTCAGATGTCGGAGACGAAACCTCCATGTCATAAAAGATGAACTTCAAAATATGAAGGAAAAATACATTGATTAAAGCAATACAATGGTATTGAAGACATTAATCTGAGCCTAGACCTTGCAAATAACAATAAGAAACAAGATTAAAGCCAACTTAAATATTTTTAAGAAGATCTATGTTTAAAGCTATATACTTACTTCTGCAACAAAGTTATCCTTCAAACAGTTTCCTTCCATGTGAATACCAATAGAGTTGTCATCAAATGATTTCCAAGAAATGTGAAGTGTTATTCCAATTTCTCCACAAGTCACATTTAATCTGGTATCTGGAAATAAATAAAGATGACTCTGTATAAAATGGAGGGCTCATATTTGATCAGGGTGGAAAATTGAGTGGCACAGACTTTAAAGATGGTTAAGAGTGAGCAGGGTAGGACTGGGGGAACAAAAAGCAACTCCTACAAACCGTGTAGGTGATACAACTATTGAAGCCTGTTCACTAGCAATGCTATTTTGGCACATTTCATAAAACCTTTTTCCTTTTCAAATTTTGCCTTTTTGGCAACTCCTTTTTGTTCGTTCTTTGCACTCCTTCCATCTATTTTGCAACATTTAGTTCGAAGATTTCAGAACCATAGAATCCATTGACACACATGCGTGAACAACCCAGCAAGCAATTTCGTAACAAAATACCATAAAGAAGCCATATGGGTTGAAGTATTTCATGCAGGGGCCTATTTTCAGATATTTTTTGCATAGTGTAAACACAGGTGTGTTGTTTTTAGGTTGGCTTTTTTAGGTCTCTGCGGTTCATGCTTAAGCATTAATCAACCACATAAGAGTGCCGGTATGAAACAAGTTGAATGAGCTCTGGGGTTCAATGATTGTTTATTGAGCCTGTTCACCCTTTTTCTTATTGCTGGTCAAGGCAGCAGCCTATTTACACCTGACCAATACCCAATATGCCATATTGCCACTCTCAGCCTGAGTGTGAGCATTATTTGGTGGCTGTATATTCTTATAAAGTAACATCATGATCTCTATATATCCCAGCCCATCCACCACCCTCGCCATTTCCATCCCTCTCCTCACCATCCCAATTACTCCCCTCCCCACCATTCCAATTGCTCCCTTTCCTCTCCACCTTGACCCATGCCCCTAAAATATTATAGATATGTGTCAATCATTTGAATTTAGTGCTCATACATAATACTTCATCACTTGCACTTGAATAATATATATATATGCATTGGTGTGCTTTAAATAGCTTGTAGCAGCCACTTGTATGCAAAATTAAAACTTCAAATGCTGTACTGGATATATATTTGTCAAGTACATATGATGAAGTAGATGGAGCTAACGTCCTAATGACTAATATATCACAAATACTCATTGTTATTGTATGTCTAATGAGATTTTGGTAATGTACAAAAACATTCTATAAAGTCATGGTGAAAATATTTCTCTTGTATTGTCAACAGAGTCAGTACATGTAATAGTATGGCACAATCTTACCTGAATAAACAGGAGGAACTGCACATATTTCAAGAGGAATTTTGAGGATTGGTGTTACAGAAAAAAAGCTATATTCTCCACCAAATAAACAGATAGATCCAGGAACCATCTTGTCCACTTCAACTTCAACCGACTTAGTTTCAATGGGAAGGTAAGAATCAGTGTAATCTGCACACTGTAAACAGAGCAGAATTATGGCAAAAATACACCTTCAACCACCAAAGCCTAAAACTAGGTAAGTCATTTAGTGCCTGTGCAGCTGACCTAGAGTACAAGATCAATACTTCAAAATAGGTCACTATTAAGACTTATTATATCAAGAAAGTCACCTGTGCAATTAACTATCTAATGAAGAATAAAAAACTCATATATGCTATCCATCCAATCACGCAACATTTATCCCAGAACCACATACTTTTGTGGTTTGAGACTGAATGTGTTACAGTGGGTCACGTGGAAATAGATGCATACAATAAATGACACGCTCTTTAGTTTTGTTGCTGTTGTTGTATTTCCCTACTAAATTGACTGAGTTTCAACCAAACATGTGACAAAGGAATATGAACAGCAAAATGGAAGAGGAAACTACTTTGATCAATTATTACAGGAATACTTACCGCTTCAATCCTTGTACTGTAAAGGCACACACATTGCAGGTGATAACGGTCAACAAATGCAATCACTCCTGTTGCAGGAGAAAAGAACCCAGGATTATTCCATACAATCCTACCACCAGTGATGCTGCTTGGACAAGTAACTTTAAGCCTACGAGCATTTGCTGGAGCTATGGAAAAATATAAATTTAAAAATATTCAGTTAAAGTTTTGTAGATTCTGAAGATGCAACTAAAATATGTTTTTTTAATTATTATCACAAGTCAATGCCACTTACATGTACGTCTTCCTGCAGTGTCACACAAGATACATATGCCCCTTACTCCACTTTTAGATTGGTTGGAATATTGATTTGAGACAAACACATAAATGTGAACAGAGAAACTATCATCATCTAAGTTTATTTCAAACATTGTAGTGTTTGTGGTGAACTTTTGACCTTTGTATTCCAAAGTATATCTGGCGATTGTATTTGTGTTCAAAATTGGAGAATCCCAGTTTAACACTATTTTGGGCAGTTCAGGATGATTTGATTGGTCCACTGATATGCATGAAATATTATCTGGTGGGTTCGAAAATCCTGCAATAAATCAAAAGAAAAGTTTACTCCATACCAATTATGTACTACAATTAGGATGGCAGGAGAGAAGGGAAGGGCACAATATAACGAGAGATGAATGAAGGAATACTTATCTAGCTCAACAATATAATGAGAGATGAATGAAGGAATACTTATCTAGCTCAACAATATAATGAGAGATGAATGAAGAATACTTATCTAGCTCAACAATATAATGAGAGATGAATGAAGAATACTTATCTAGCTCAACAATATAATGAGAGATGAATGAAGGAATACTTATCTAGCTCAACAATATAATGAGAGATGAATGAAGGAATACTTATCTAGCTCAACAATATAATGAGAGATGAATGAAGGAATACTTATCTAGCTCAACAATATAATGAGAGATGAATGAAGGAATACTTATCTAGCTCAACAATATAATGAGAGATGAATGAAGGAATACTTATCTAGCTCAACAATATAATGAGAGATGAATGAAGAATACTTATCTAGCTCAACAATATAATGAGAGATGAATGAAGGAATACTTATCTAGCTCAACAATATAATGAGAGATGAATGAAGGAATACCTATCTAGCTCAACAATATAATGAGAGATGAATGAAGGAATACTTATCTAGCTCAACAATATAATGAGAGATGAATGAAGGAATACTTATCTAGCTCAACAATATAATGAGAGATGAATGAAGGAATATTTATCTAGCTCAACAATATAATGAGAGATGAATGAAGAATACTTATCTAGCTCAACAATAACGAGAGGAAGGATACTTATCTAGCTCAACAAGATGTGTTTACTATTCTACTGAACTTTGAATTTTGTTGCTAATCAGGTTCTTAAAAGAAGGACGCACCTCTTTGCAGGACTCTAGTTATTGAAGAATCACTTCCAGCAATATTGTGAACAAAGCATTGATAAATGCCAGCCATAGCTCCAGCTCCTGTGCTGTTGGCGAGATATGTCAATTCTTTGTCTGCATTCGCATGTCCTGTTAATTCCACTCCATTTTTGTACCATGAGTAAATTAATCTCGATCCATTATCAATAACCTGACCAGATCCAACCTGGTTTCGTTGAGGAAGGTATACATCTCTGTCACTCGTGAAATATCAGATATTTGTGGACGAACTATAAGTAAATACAATAGAGCATTATATCTTACCGACTAGTTCTGTAATACATAAGAATAGCTAAGTATAAATCCTTGAGAAATATTCACTGCTTTGAAGGTTGCTGACACAGTTCTTAACCCACCTATAGAATCATGGTTAATGAATAATGTGCTAGTCAGTTGGTCCACAGCAAGTGAGGATGAGCAGTCATACACTCCTTCATCTTCTATCGACATATCAGTAATCTCCAGTGCTCCACTTGCAAGTACATTCTACAAAGAGCAACAAATTCCACCGCAATGAATATGATATTCACATAAAATATACACTGGAATAATTTAGACAGATGAATTAGTGAATGCTATCATGGAGGTAGGAATCATACATGCATTTTTGTGACCACACCTATGCTTTATTTGTGCCTTCAACAAAAACTGCATCTTTATAGAGTATCTGAAGAACAAAATCTCAACATTTTCAAACTCTTGGTAAGCGTGGGTGTTGTTTCTGTGAGAGTCAGAGACAACTCTTGAATCAGGAAATGCATTAGCAGTTCCCCTTGGTTTGATCCACTTCTAAAAAGGGGATGGATAATCTCTTCAACCAAAAATCTCATGTATCAACTTGGCAGCAGTTTTGCAATCCAGATCATGGTTTTAGAGAGTCCAAAAACAAGCCTTGAATCCTTTGATAATATGTAGTAAAATTACAGAGTTAAAGAAAATTTAAAAACCTTGAAATCCATCTACAAAATCAATTTAATTCTTATCTACCTCATTGCTTTGCTACACATAACTTGTATATATATAATAGACCTATTCAGACAATTTTAGCATCAGAAGACCTCAAATTTTGCAAAGATATCCTATTTCTTGACTGAAAAAAATCAACGAGTAAAGAGTATCAACAAGTAAAGTTTATTGATTCAATGTAGCTAACTTACATGCCATGTTTTAATCAGAATAAATCACCGAGGGGATACTCTAATAATACAACAACAAAACAATAACATCAAACACATCGTATTTGCTGATTTTATAGCTAGAGTCCTAAATAGATGAACTAATTTTTACTTGGAAGAATAGGGAGGAGACACCATGTGGCTTTTTGGTTTAACTTTTATGTTTCAAAATGAGTGTACATAAGCTGTACTGAAGTTGAAAGATAAAATAGAAAAGAGGGATGCTACCCTTGTGCAGCCTGCTCTGAGTACTCAACAAGTTAGAAAAGTTTTTTAAATAGATATTAGTGCTGAATTCCTTGTTCTTCTCCACTATTTGATTTGTTGAGCTCCCCCTTGACAGAGAATGTTGGTGTAGGCTGTAGCTAATTCTCGACCGAGGTGAATTCTAATAACAAAACAACATTAGCAAGATGTGATATGTCCTCACTTGTACAGCAAAAAAACTAAAAGTAACAACACAATTTATTTACCAACAACTAGCATTATTTAATTGACTTGTCAAAACCAGAAAGGAAATGAGTCATACCAATGCAGACAACAGATAGTGAGATAACGCTTTGCCATATTAAAACCATACTCACCAATATTATAGGTAACAGTAGTACTTTATTAAAATTAATAAAATTATAGGTGTGGACATCATTTTGAATGGTAAAGGTATTGCAATATTTTTTGGTATTGAGGGAGAGCTACAGAATTTTGAGCCATTAATCTAGTTCAACTGTGCAGAATCTATGGAAGTATTACATGTGAGGAAGGAGCGAAACATACAAAAGAAAGAATTTATCTGAATAAATTTCTGCATATTTAAAAATAGTGTTAAGGAATAGAGCACTCTCCCTAGTTGCAGTGCAGCCTCTATCATGTATAGTAATAAAGCATACCAGTAATGGAGCATGCCATCCATCCTTGAACCACACCACCTCAGAATAGTTCGTCAGGTTCAAGTCACAAGATAGAATCACTTGGTCGCCAAGGGTAACATTAAAAATCTTAGTTGCTTTGTCCTTCAAGTGATGACCTAAAGAAAAACAACTCGACAATGATTGTGTCTCTAGCTGATCCCTTGGGCTAGCATGCACATATTATACTGTACCACTCTATACCATGTTTTGCCAATTGGAGTTTAACTGTCTAACACAGTGAAAATTGGTATCATAACACAGTGCAATTTGGTAATCAATATTTTAATTTTAGTTTAAACAATAAGCAACAGAAATGATCACTCAGTTAAAATGTACATTAATTCACTTACCCACAACACGAATGTAAGCCTTTTCACTAACAGTGACCATGGCACTGTTTCCAAGTTGGTCCACTCCATCCAATATCAAGCACTCGTAATAGCCCGAGTCATCTTGGGAGGCATTGTTTCTGTGCAGAGAACTGGTGATGCTGTTAAAACTACGGTTATAGGTTGAATGGATTCTGTCAATGTCTTCATTATTAAACCTCCAATCCACCACAACTTCAGATTGGCTTGATAAGTTTGCAACACAAGTCAGTATAAAATTATCTTCAGAGTACACTACTTGTGACTTGGGACTTGAAGCAATCGTAATGGGAATTGTTTGTAAAATATACTCTGTATAAGATCAGCATTTAACAACAACAACAACAACAACAATAATTAATAATAATGATGATGATAATATAGTAATAGTAATAAAATTATAAATAATGATAATTATAGTATAGTAGTAACAACAATAACATCAGCATCAATAAACAGTGGCAAAGAGAAATTAATAATTCCACAAAATATTTTACAGATTATACTGAGCAGTTTAATGTTTTTTTCAAGTTACTTGGCTAATTGGAAGGGGGGGAGGGAGAGTTCTGCTTTGGAGTCCGACCCAATGGGAAAATCCTTGGAAGTACAGAGAAGTGACACAACTTTGTTAAACTCCTAGGAATGTGTCCAATATTAATGGCTTCTTTTTTCACTGCTAGCTATATACTGGGTAGTGGTCTCTTAGTTAATGACTCTCTTAGTTTCCATAGAGCCATAAATTGTGATAGCCTCTTTCAAGATTAGCCTATCAATCTAAAATCTCTTCATCTTGTCTCATGTTAGTAATGTCAGTAAAACAAAAATCGTAGACCATGAATCCATGAAAGTATAATGACATGAAATAGTTTTATGCAGAGATGAAGTATTCCAGATTTAATTACAGTTTAGTTATATATAAGAAAGTGTCCTACCTGAATGGCTTCATTAGAGAACATGTTAGAGGTGAAGCATGAATGAAGAGTTAGTGACTTCTGCCATGCTCTCTCCAGACATACTCTCACACACATGCACAATATCAACCAGACTCTCTGTCGCTCAGATGTATTTTAAACATAGAATTTCAACCCTGCACAACTCGATTAGCACATCCTCCACCATCAGCAGAAGAGATACTTTATAACAGGCTGTAATATTGCACAGCAAATAGTAAGGCAACTATAAGAATTAACTAATGCCTAGAATGTTATAAGGATGAAAATTGTTCTATAAATCAATACCATGACTTCACAGTAATTATTCAATATAGGGATGACCACATTCCTATAAAATTAATTACAGAACCTTGGACACTCCTTCCCAATAGTTTCCATGGATACAAATACCAAGAACTCATCCCGCACCTTGTCAAGAAATAGCATTGCTAAAGATACAATTATAAGTGTAGAAGATATCTGATGAGGTGGGCTTCAAATTGGATTATAAACAGCTAGCTTCCATCCTACATATATCATAGACACTTGCATGGCCTCAGTGAATGTGATATCTACTATATTTGGAGTGGGTATAGTATTATTGCCTTTCCAAAGTGTTGCTATACTTCTGTGCTTCATGTCATTGCATCAGCCGATTATTGTCAGCCAAAGGTTATGAACTATGATGATTTGAGGTGCACATAGCATTTAATTTTTACCACAAGGCTATCCACCTTTTTTCTAAGATTTCTTCACTTTTTTATAGCATATAAATGTTACACATTGGAACTAATTGTTTAAATTATCAAGAAATGTACACAGCTAGCATATACACCCCCATGCTGGGTGAGATTATCTGACATGTCAGTGGCGTGGCCATTACTCAGTGATATATTAAG
Organism: Cladorhizidae sp. MBARI D1340-BT2; assembly: GCA_028752905.1. Lineage (NCBI taxonomy): Eukaryota > Metazoa > Porifera > Demospongiae > Poecilosclerida > Cladorhizidae > Cladorhizidae sp. MBARI D1340-BT2. The sequence continues at coordinate 1,961,026 of JAQNBH010000008.1, forward strand.
CTGATAACCTGTCCTGGCAAAAGATAAACTGCTGCTGTTTGGTTAAACAGGATCCCCTTGGTCATAAACTAAACATCTACCTGTGAGAGGTGAAGCCACAATTATCTTTATCAGGGGCAAACTGGTCTGGCCTTGTGGATTGAGAGGGCTAAAGGACTTTATTGTACTTTAGTGCTGCAGTGGATGGCATGGGAACTTCCAAGGTGTTTGACAGCAATTTAAGACAATAATAGAGGTAAAATTAGAAGGTATGCCTATTAATGAACAGAGCAGAAACTTTGCACTTCTTCGTGCAGGTATGGTATCGGCAGTGGATGATCAAGGGTGGTGGTGGTGTTGTTGGGGTGGGTCGGGACACCTCCCTCCCATCCCTCCTTCTACAGTCTCCGTTGGTGGTAATATGTAGGTGGGTATAGATTTAACTTCAAATTATTGGTAAGCTATTGCAGGTGGTGTAGAACTTACTTAAAATGTTGTAGCTGGTGTAGATCTTATATAACCATCTTAAAGCAGTTGTGGTGCATATATTTACGCTCAATGAAATTAATTTACTGTTCTATGAGGTTGTCCTGTTGCTTGACAACCGGAACTACTACTAGCCATGACCATCAAAGAGAAACCGTACAAGTGAATTGATTGTACTGCACATGCACCAAACATTAAAAACCGAACCCTCCACAGCTATTGAGGGTGTTCCGGCTTCTGAGCTTGGATGTCATGGAATGTCTGACATCCAGATAGTTGATCAAATTCCTTCTAAGCCAGACTAACCAGTTATGAAAGCAAAAGCATTGGTAAGCGAGCAGAGGTGATTTTGCTACCTACATACATGGTATGCACCTCCTCCACAAAAACTAGCGTAGCTTCCTTTTATTTTATGGAGGATGGTCACCACACAGAGATACACAAAACACTTTATAGTTTTCTCTTTCAATCAGATTTTTATTTTTTATTTCCAACATTGCAATTGAAATACTTCAGTCTTCAAAATGGTGCATGAAGAATGAAGTATTCTTGTAAAATGTTGGCAATAAGCTGATTGAAAAATATGTCAGCTTAAAATTATCATACACTTTTGACATACATATATGCACACATACCTAGAGAGACATACATAATGATCCACAGATCATCCAACCCACTTGCGTGCTGGTGGCTTCACTTGCCTGATCAATACAGCCAAGATTTTAGCTTGCTAAAGCTTCAAGTATAATTCTCTATACTGATGTATAGCTATTATAATGGCCTCCAACTAAGACTTGTCTATTCTATCTTGACCTCATTCATTTCATAACACTAATCAAGCATGCAGAAGTCAAAGCAGTTGGACCTTTCCCTGAATGGTTTGAGAAGATATTTTAGATTACAAAGAAATAACTGCTATGAGATTAGTGGCAGTTGATAGGTAGTGATAGTTTTTCCTAATAAAACAACTTTGTAACTTTTGGTTGCAATTTCCTTCAAATTTTGAGGACCATAATTAATGCCTATGGCTTGCTAGTCAGCTACAATTCAAGGAAATTGTTTGCTTGCCACCACAAACTTAGTACTGAACCATGGAGTAAACTAAACAAGTCTTCCCTTGCTCTACCCGTGCTCGACACCATTTTAAAATGCAGTATCATATTATTTTGTGCATCTTTTAGTAGGTATATTTGGTAATGAACCATTTATCATCACATTTTTACCAGTCTATTTAGAGGTGTATTCACCCTGCTAAGTCATTAACACGCACTACACTCCAAGGTAACAAAAACAATACTTAAAGGCAGGCACTAATATTACAACAACCTTATCAATATAATCAAATTGAAATTGTGTTCTCTTGACGTTTCAACTAGATGCTCTAGCCACCATTTACCTGTGGCAGTACACCATAATTCTGGGTCGCTATATTATACACACCGTGCAAAAAGTCGGTGTACATGCAATATAAGCGCTACTGTTTATGCTATATTACTACGTATACAGAAGAAACTCACTGTAGTTTTCGGATACGGGAAAGACGACTTTTAATAAAGTGAGGACTATGATACAGGAGGTCTGCTTCATTTCTTTATCTTAAAAATCCTGTGTTAGGCATAATAAGCCAGCAATGTTTTGGCTCTATATATCCTATGGAGCCCACAGGGCGGATAATTATGCTATGTAATTAGTAACATGATGTTGCAATTATTAGTAGCGACCTATAAATATTGGATTACCCACTGGTTGATTCCCCAACCAACCAACAATTCCAACAACACACACTATCTGCAAACTGGTACACATTTCTATGTTTTCTGACCATATGCACATCAAATCAGGGCAGCTCAGACACTTGTCAATAAATTCCATGGTCTTGTCCCTGGCATTTTTGCCTGTGGTAATAATTAGCCTGCTGGACAAAATTCAGTAGCTAGTATGTCATAAAACAGGGCACAGATCAATTATTATGATTGTACTGGGGAAGAAAGGGAGAAGAAAAGCTCTTATATTCTACTTCTGATGAGTTCTGCTATATTCAGTTGCACACTTCAATTCCAGCCAAGGGTCTGGGAACACAAGAATACTGCGCTCTTCCTGAGTGTTATTGCTGGCTGCTCTAACTGGATGGATGGAGTTGCCGGCAAGAGAAAGAACCTTTGGAGGGGTCATAAGGATAACATCATAAATGGAGCCTAGAGAGCTTTCAGGATGTTCTGTTTGGTCTGTGAAGCTGACTCTACTCCATACCAAATGGCAGAAATTAAACTAAAGCTTCACCTTCCACTCCTTTGCGAAATGTAATGATGCAGAGCCCTCCATGACACTAGTGATTGGTATACCAATTTTCAATTTTCCTAGACCCCTATCCTCCCACTAGGTAAAGGATCTATGCGAGACTAATGATGGTTTCCTTCCTTTTGGGTTCACAGACTAGTACAGTAACACTACTTCACTGCAATAACTAGTTTCACTTCTCTCTCCTTTTGGGGTCAACTTCCTGAACAATGCTGATTTTTTTTGTAACATTTAGCATGGTTCTAATCAGAGATATTTGCTCTGGTTTCAATGAGGCTCCACCCACCATGTATCTGACATGGAGGCAAGGTCCTTGAATTTGGAAGCTTTAACAGGTCCTAATAAAGCAACAACAACTACAAAATGATCAGCAGTAATTATAATCTTAATAAGGAAAACATGAAGTAGTAATTATACACATTTAAAGCACAGCTAAAAATATTTATACTCATTTTGAAGCATGGAGCGTGTCACGATAACTTCTAAATTATCCCCTTTTGGTTTGTTGTCATTGTGGTTATAGTGCTGGTCAACATAGCAGATAACTGGCAAAATATCAAATTTAATTATCTCTCACCATTTCCGGCTCTACAGCATTCTAGTGTGCACAAAGGCAAGTGGTGCACCTTCACTATCACTTCAGAATGGCCTAGTTGCACCAATGTCTACTAAATTCCGGAAGTAATCCAGAAGCAAGGCTAGTGCCCACTTGCTCAGATATTCATCACAAAAGCCAAAAGATAATTAAAATTGTAATGCTTTGGCAGTGGTCTACACACATGCAGTTGTCAGAACAACATCTAGAGCAGTCAGCACGATGTGCACTACTCCAATTTCCACCCTCGTTAGTTCACTGGGTAAAGGTGTGAATGGTGTCTAATAATTTGCCCACTTGCTTGACCACTTACTCATATTTTAGAGTCTAATAGAACCACTAATTGTATGCAGGCTTCCTCTTTCCACAGGCACTCATTTGAGCACTTTCCAGTCAAGAGCTAGACATGTTGCAAAATCAAACACTCAGGTTTTGAGGTACCCCCATCACCAGCACACAGTGGTCTCATGGCCACATTCAGCAGCCTCTATCATTATCTGGTTTTAGTAGCTCTATCCCCACACATTGCATAGGCACTGATGACTGGTAATAATAAGTGAGTGCTGTCAGGGTAGATTCGCAGAGACTACAGGTACTTTTTACAAATATGGTGGCACCGACAAGATCCAACTTACAGCAGCTTTAAGGATCCGAAATAAAGTTTTAAGCAGGCTAGACATTAACTTCCAACTTCACATTCAAGTTGAAACTCAAGCAGCTTTAAGAATCAGCAAAGAATATTTTTAGGCAAGCTAGACATTAAACTTGCAACTTCACACGCAAGTTAAAACTCACAGCACCCTTAAGGACTAGAAAAACAAGTTTTAGGCAAGATAGAAATTAACTTGCAACTGCACATCAAGCTGAAACTCCTTTACAATGTAATTTTGGTTACTGCACTGGTTTTATTGCCTTTTGTCCTTACCATGGAAGCTGTGTCAAGTCATCACTGCCTTGGACATGTCGTCACCAAAGATACAGTATTATCAGCAGGATCTACTGCTGGTGATGGTGCATCTCATTCAGTAGTGTGGTGAGGGCCATGCTGCATCCTGGCCTAGCAACAGTACAAGGGCCAGGAAGGCTTCATTGTAACACTGCTGTATATATTAGCTACATGTACACCATTACATTCCCTTTGTAGTGGTGACTTGAGTTCCCCCATGCAAAGTTGAGAGGGTGTAATTGACTGGTTTGGTTTGGTTACTAAACTTCATAAAACCTAGCATGAGATCTCATCACAGGCTCAGACCATGGTGTACAGAGATTGAATCCGTAGGTGTCCCCACGATAGTTAGCTGATACGTTCCATACTGACAGAATTAGCTATAACAACGGAATTTTATATAATATACATATATAGGGAGGTATCATGAGTGGTTATAATTATAGCTTGTTATTATTATGTCATTGCACACACACCTATTTGGTTCTAGGTAATGCCCAATGGCACGTGCAATATGAATGCAATTCAATAACAGATTGTTGTCTACTATTGTTGAGCTTGCTTCTGTTTTTACAACCAACTTGGTTTCCCCTTTTCCTTCTCTCACTATAGCTCTATTTTTCTGTCACCCTTTACCTTCCATTACATCAAAACCCCTTACCTATTAATTAGGCCTTTTCCTACCTCCACTTGGTCTGGTCCCCTTTACTTTCCCCTTTCATCTTCCATCATTTTGCCTACCCACTACCCACTAGTTATACTTGGTTTGATACCCTTTACCTAACCTTTTCACCTTACTTGTCCCTTAATAAAGACCTGCCAACCCCAGAGTCATGAAAATCTGGAGATCCCCCCAAAATCCTCGAAAAATCTGGAGATTTGGTATAAAATCTGGTTATCATTTGCATCAAATCATAACATAGCATGCTAAGCATACTAAATTAATTTCCCCCCCAAATAAGTTGAATGGTTCTGATTATAGCAAGAAGTTGCCCTTTTTGCATGGTCCAAAATTTTCTCATCAGGCACCCACCGTTAACAGGGAACTTCAGATTCAGGGAATGCTAGCTTCATGGCTAGAATGCTTGACAAAGTGCCATCAGCTTCATTGCCAAGCGTGTCTTATTCTTTCCAGACAATGCTCAAGAGTCGTTCCTCTTCAGCATTACTGTGAGGGAGGACAACAACTACCCTCAGCGACACGAAATAGGTATTTGAAACGCTGACAAAGTAGTTCGGATAAGCAAAAAGTTCAGATATGCAAAATATATATATATATATTAGTTATCAATTCATGAATGTAATTAAAATGCTGAATCACGTTGGAACTATTTTCAATATCCTTTTAATCTGCAGGTCCTTTGGATAATAAGAAGCTCACTTCCTGGTACTAGAACCTCAGTAACTGGCATGCTGTAAATATTTTTTCATATTATTTATATTCTATTTTCTCTGAGCAAATAGTCTACTGACTGCATTGCCTTGGGGCTTGCTCCCTTTTCTGAATGAACCACAGATTTAAAGCGTTTTCTAGTTGTTCGTCTTTAGCAAGGCGCATGACTTTGCGACCCCAGACAGCCAAGGTTGCCTGCGAACTCTCGAAGTTTGGCTTCGTTCTTTTTTATCTCCATTATTGTCAACTTCCCTACGCTTTACTCTTCCGCTAGTTCGGCTTGACAGGCTCCATTTGATATCTTGCTTAGAATGGTTATCTTTGACTCGATCGACAAAACTACTCTCTTCCTTTTGCTGGCAACTTACATACCATTACACCTGGCAGCATCGGGTGAGTTGGCAGGTCTTCTTAATAATCCACCCTTTATCTACTCACTTGCTAATTCATTTTCCCCCCTACCCACTTCCTTTACCTAACCACATGGCATGCCATGCTTTACAAATTTCCATGCATGACCTACTCGCTTGGAATTCTAACCATCACTTTATTTACCTGGTATGCTAACTTTACCTACCAACCTGCTTGTACTCCATGGTGTCCATCCTTCTGATGCAAGACAAGTTTGGTCCGGCTGACCTCTAGCACTTTACCTTTGTTGTACTCAAGCATTGAAATTGGAACTACCAACTAACTCTATCACATCTAATGTGAAAGAATGCAGAGGCACGTCTGTGGCAATGTGGCTACATCCGTAATGTAACCAAGGATAATTAGATGCTCCACTGAAACTGGAACTTTGAGCTAGCATGAAAAGATACACTTGGAACAACAAAACTAACACAGTTACAACACCCACGGGTACTTAACCTCATGGGTGGGCACTTGCTGCAGCAACCCTGCAGCCAGATAGCAAGTATTACTCCATATAATTAAACATTGTACTCGGATTTGAAATCCAAGGCATGGTGCACTGTGTGCAAAAACATAACTTAGCCTGAAATTGTATGGTTGTGCCAGACGGTGTTTATTGTTAATAGCTAACCTACTCTCCACCCACAATCAGATTCCTCCAGGCCCTCCATTTCTTATCTGTCTGACAGATCTCCTAAAGGACCTTTGTCATCTCCGATCTCCTACAGGAACACTTTCTCTGATATGTTGATCCTCTTATCTATGATGTTTAAGACTCCACAGTAAAGGAAGGATTGACTATTAGCTTTTCAGAAACCAATACAAGCAGCCGATCCACAATTAATAGTGTCTTGGGGCCTTAAAGTTGCCTTTTTTGAGCCTCCAAGTGTTTGAGTTTCTCCCCCACACTATTCAAAATTCCTTCATTTTGTCCTTGAATATTTTGTTCTCAGAAATATCCATTGACTGTGCTAGACATGTAGTTACAACCACATAGACAGAGTGTAAAAAAAATTGGAGGGCATCATTTATGATGACAATGTTGAATTTGGACCATGACCATCTATGTACTTGGTATGAATACAAGATATGTTTAAAACTCCTACGCAACATATTTGTGTTGGCACACTAGTGAGGTTGACAGGTGTTCAGGACAAGCAGTCATCGGTTGCTTTAAGAAGACCTTTCCCACACCATACGTAGCCAACTTTGTAATTTAGTGAAAATCATTCACCATTTTTGGTGGTATGACCTCAAGATTATCAGGCACATGAATGTTCCCCCTTGAAAGATGACAACAGCAGAGGGTTTGGTTCACTCTGTTGTTTCACGAGAGCTACTGTGAAACCTCTTCAGCACCAGTGGTATCAATTAAAACAGTTTGCCCACATGATGATTATTTGTGGTAGAAGGCACTAAATCAAACCTGGTGATGAACAAGGTTTTAATGTACCAGAAGATACAATGCTAGCCTCTGATCCACGATGCCGATCACTGGAGCCATGAAGCTTTCTGTATCAGAAAATGTTTCTATGGAAATAGGCGAGCTGCAGAGCTTAAAGTTTTCTGGCAGATTTTGAGATGTGTTCATGTGCCACCTACGTACAACCCACATTCCATTGCTTCCCCCATCTATGCAAGAGGGATGCAGGATGAAGTAAGCCATGGATGCTCTCTCAGCAATGTGTATAGCCTTCTCCTGGATAGCCTTGTTAGAAATAACCCTGCCTTCAGAGCTCTCTAGCTGAAGACCTCTGAGTCAACTTATTGGCTAATAGTTGGTACTTCATGTCATTTTCCTCTTCTTCTTCCACTGCTTATATTGCAATCAAAGCATCATATTTTCTGTTCCACTCTCTTAATCATTTTCTGTGCACTCCAAACATTTTAGCAGTCAGTATCAATTTTGCATCCCTTGTGCCCTGTACTATTCCACAACTTCCTCTTTGAAGGGCACTCTATAACTTTCAGCTTCTTTCCAGCACGACTCTCTGCCATCTCGAATATGTAACAACAGAGGAGAGTCTTATTGCCATGCAATGTGTGCTCGTGTATTTTGAATGGTATGGTTTTGGATTGTTAAGTTGCTCTTAGTTCTCTGAAGGTTATTCTGAATCATGCTTGCAACACTCATAAAAGTTCTGATTACTACAAGGACCATTCCTTACCCTGTCCATGACAGCAAGATTCATTCTCAATGTAAACACTGGCATGGAGAAATGGATACATTTGGGTAGAGAAATAGAGAAGAAGAAAAAATTTCTTGCTACTTTATGCTCATTAGTGGCCCGAGTACAAGTGTCATTATAGACCTGAGTACAAGGAGTCATTAGTGGCCCAGTACGAGGAGTCATTAGTCCCTGGGTGTACGAGGAGTCATTAGTGGCCCAGTACGAGGAGTCATTAGTGGCCCAGTAAGAGGAGTCATTAGTGGCCCAGTAAGAGGAGTCATTAGTGCCCCGAATACAAGGAGTCATTATAGACCTGAGTACAAGGAGTCATTAGTGGCCCAGTACGAGGAGTTATTAGTGGCCCGAATACAAGGAGTCATTATAGACCTGAGTACAAGGAGTCATTAGTGGCCCAGAACGAGGAGTCATTAGTGGCCCGAATACAAGGAGTTATTATAGACCTGAGTACAAGGAGTCATTAGTGGCCCAGTATGATGAGTTATTAGTGGCCTGAGTACTAGTGTCATTATACAAGGAGTCATTAGTGGCCCGAGTACAAGTGTCATTATAGACCAGAGTACAAGGAGTCATTAGTGGCCCAGTACACGGAGTCATTAGCGGCCCAAATACAAGGTGTCATTATAGACCAGAGTACAAGGAGTCATTAGTCGCCCAGTACGAGGAGTCATTAGTGGCCCGCATACAAGGAGTCATTAGTGACCCAGTACGAGGAGTCATTAGTGGCCTGAGTACAAGTGTCATTATAGACCTGAGTACAGGAGTCATTAGTGGCCCAGTACGAGGAGTCATTAGTGGCCCGAATACAAGGAGACATTATAGACCAGATTACAAGGAGTCATTAGTGGGCCAGTACGAGGAGTTATTAGTGGCCCAAGTACAAGGAGTCATTAGTGGCCCAGTACGAGGAGTCATTAGTGGCCTGAGTACAAGTGTCATTATAGACCTGAGTACAAGGAGTCATTAGTGGGCCAGAACGAGTAGTCATTAGTGGCCCGAGTACAAGGAGTCATTAGTGGCCCAGTACGAGGAGTTATTGATGGCCCGAGTATAAAGAGTTATTAGTGGCCTGAGTACAAGGAGTCGAGTATATCAAGATGAGAAGTAAAGTCAGAGAGAGAACTGATTGAGGACTTATTGAAAGGTAAGTTTTGTCTTGTAAGCTCTACTGATGATATATCATCCAATTCCTTTCAGGTATGGAAGTTTGTTTATTTGTATAAATAGCGAATCTTTCAGTGTTTTGCAGATGTATATATATACTATCAACCTCTCCCAAGGACTCACTTCAAGAAACAAGAACTTGTGACAAACTGTTCAACTGAAAACTCACTGAGATCCATTTTGCCATGATGCATTCAATGACAAAGTTGCTAAGCAATATATTGCCTGCACTTGTTAAACACCTGCACTTGTTAAACTTGTTAAACATGACATTAATTTTGCTTCCCACCATCATTACCACACGTACCCAATTGTACCCAATTGCAATGAAATTCTCTACTCTCGGTGAACTTTGTGAAAATCAACGTCAGTCACCAAATTACTACATTGTGCATGTGATGTGACAGTGTGTGTGTGAGCAGGGCCGTATTATTATCCATAAGGCGGCTGAAGCTAGGAGAACCACCAAAAACAGGGGAACCTTTTTTTTCCCGTACCCGTTAATTAAAAAGTAAACGTGAGATTGGTGCGACCTAGGGTGTGTTTATAGGTGGGCAATATTTAGTTTCTCCTCTGTGCCCGAAGAACTGGAGGCTTGATAGAGGAGTTCTAGGTGCTACTCCTCTCTAGGATTACTTACTGGTACTTCATTACTCAAATCTCAAAAGGTTTTCAAGTATATGAGCTGATAATAATTAAAGCGAAGAACTCTTGTTACCAAGGTGAGGAATAACTTTACTTCAGCTAACATATCCGTTTCTTTTATGACTGTTAGATCAAGTAAATAGTGTAGGAATAGTAAATAGTTTAGCTAGCGCATCTAAATAGTGTAGGAATAGTAGCTAGCGTAGCTAAATAACTAGCTAGCTAGCTAGCGCTTCATGAAGCTAGCTAGCTAACGGACCCAAGTAGCTAACCAGCTAGCGCACCCATATAGCTAGCTGGCTAAAGCACCCAAGTAGCTAGCGCACCCATATAGCTAGTTAGCAGTTATAGCTTACAGTTAAATAGCTAGCTAAATAGCCTTTTCTTTCCCGAGAACACTGTGCTGGTTTTGTTATATATTTTTAAAATATTTTCTAAAATATAATAATAAGATACACAAATAGCCATAAGCTAATACTAGTGTGTGTCTGTGTATATATAATGCTACATGAATAAAGGAACAATGAAATGTTTGAAAGTGTTGGTGGAAGGAGCTGAATGTGCTTCACAGGCGCAAGTTATTCCACATGCGGATAGAGTCAAGAACAAAAGAGGAATGAAAGGCATTTGTATGTGCTCTTGGTTGGTGCAATAAGTGTGATGAATCTGCATGACGTCTACTTACTTTATGTACAAAAATATCAGATGAATAATAAAAATGTCCATGAATGATGTATAATGTGCTTTGTTTCAAAAAAGACCTGAGGGTTGGTAGCTCAGAATAATGTAATAGTTCATGATAAGTTCATGATAAGTAGAGTCCCATTTCCTCAGGCACATTCTCAGTGCAAACTTTGAACGTTTTCAATTTGGCTTGTGTCCTTAACTCTTTCACCGCCAACTTTAGCCCAACACCTTTTTTTAATTAAATTTTTTTTTTTTTTTTGAATTTCATAACTTTTTTGTAACCATTAAATTTTGAAACAAAGCATATCATTCGATGTGCAAATTGAAAAAGCTATAACTTGGTATATGAATCAGCTCTATTAAAGCAGGCAAACAAAAGTTACGAATCTCTATGTCTACAACAGTAAAAAAGTCACTAACAACAGAGATCCATCCAGGAGCGACTTTTTTCCTCTACTCCGTAGGATTTTGATTAATAGCGAGTCTGCAGTAGATGGCTCTGCAACTTTCCACCGAAGAAGAGCCTCCAGAAGCTATCGGGACGTCACAGTCAAGTAAAGTCATCATTGTCAAAAACATTAATATATTTTTGTTGCCGTGACCAGTTCGGAATCACGTACCTGGAATTTTTCTTTTGGTATATTTTTAACGTTTAGAGCTATCTTTCGCACACCCGCTGGTAAAAATTTTAGCTTGTTCGCAAAATTTTTAATTTATGTTTACGCGAGCGATATCGAGTTTGCGCCTGTAGGCGCTTATGGCAGTGAAACGGTTAATTAGATGTCGATCCCAGACTGGAGCAGCATATTCTAAATGGGGCCGCATTTGTAGGCTGTATAAATTGAGTAAGTTGACAGAATTCATATTTCCATAGAATTATATAGTCCTTGCTCACATTCAGTTGTTCACTTATTACATATAGGATTGCAGCAACATCTGTGATGAAGCAACATCTGTCATGTATTCATAACCATGAGACTAGGATGAAGGTATACTTATATAGATTCAGTTTTATACATCCTCTGTGAGTAGTAGGTCTGGAAGCTGACGGCTAGCCATGGTACATCTATACAGGGTGAGGTGTCTGGTGCCATCCTGCCATTGCAGAAAGCACAGTCACACCTCTGACTTCCTCACACTTGGTAATGGTCTCCCTTGCCATTCAGCCTGTTGGGGTACTTCTCAGCGAGGTTGGGCCCACTTTGGCAACCTATGCTCAGCATGTGCATTGGTCCTGCCAATGGTAAACTTTAGCGTGGTGGGTCCAAAGAATAGCGGAAAACAATATTCTGCATTTGTCAGAATGGAGGGACATTAGGTCCTGGTTGAAGGATGACTGGGGTACTCTGTGGAGCAATGTCATCTAGAATTTGAAATGAAATAATAATTAAAGTTTGCTTGATATAAAAACATTTGTCTGTGTAGTAGCTAATAATATTACTTGTTATTATTCTTATTGCAGGAATATCATACCTTCCCCAGCAGTTGTCCAGATATATTAGCTAGCATCCACACGGCTTACATCTGATCTTCCTCTCCCCTGCTATCCTCTTCCTGCAGCTCTTCCCTTCCTCTGCTGTCCTCTACCTGCAGCTCTTCCCCTATTACCACTACCTCCCATTGACATCTGCTGACTTGGACCTCTCTCACTGTATCTCTCCCCCTATTTCCACTGGCTCCAACATCCATACTTGCACTCTCATTCTTGATCTCTTCAAAATTGCTGCGCTACTCATATCTATTTCTCATCATCACTACAACTATTTGAGTCACAGTATATACAATCACCAATGCTGCTATTATCATCAGATAACATCTGTAGTACCACAGGCCATTCATAGTATCAACCACGAACAGCGTAACTGAACAGGGTAACTAACCGCAGTAAAATAAAATAACCGGCGAGGTCAAATTAAAGTGGCTGTCACGATATCGTGACAATGGTCTAAGGGTGACAGTTACTACTGTCGCGAATACATGACAATGGTCTTATAGATACGCCTGCGCATGTCCACGAATTCGTGACCATGTCCGCTAAGTGTTATACTATCTTAAAAAAAGAAATTTATTATGGCAGTCAATCTTGTGAACAGTCAATCTTAATTTTTCAGTTGGTCAAAAGCAGTCCCAGGCGGCCGCGGTGGTATGAACACGTGAAGATCCTGTAAGGCAGCTGGGAGTGACCACTGCCAGAGGGCCAGTACACAAGGAGTGCGTTTCGCTGGGGCCGCACATACCTTATGCCCCACAAGCTGAAAATTAAACCAAATAAGTTTTCCCTTTCTCTACCAGTGCTCAAAACAATTCACACCATTTTAATGCAAAATCATATTTTGTGCATCTTTTAGTAGGTATATACAAAGTTGGTGACCAACCATTTCATCATCACATTTTTACCAGTCTATTTAGAGGGGTAATTTAGAGGGGTATTCACACTGCTAAGTCATTAACACAGATTACACTCCAAACTACACTCCAAGATAACCAAAAAATCCAAAGTAGTCACCAATATCAATGCTAGTATATAGTACCCTTTAAAGGCAGGCTGAATTTCTACTAATGGTAAAATCTTACAACAGCCTTCTCAATAATCAACTTGAAATTGTATTCTCTCGACATTTCGACTAGATGCTCTAGCCTTCGTTTATCTGTGGCAGTACACCATGAATTCTGGGTCGCTACACACCGTGCTAAAAGTCGGTGTGCAGAGAGCTGCGTGTGCTGTGCGTTATTGTAGTGTTTATGCTATATTACTACACATACAGAAGAAACTCACCATAGTTTTCGGATAATACTGGAAAGACGACTTTTAATAAAGTGAGGACTATGATACAGGAGGTTTGCTTCATTTCTTTAACTTTAAATCCTGTCTTAGGCATAATAAGCTATATAGCAATGTTTTGGCTTTATCCTATATATAAAGCCCACATGGTGGATAATTATGCTATGTAATTTCCAGGATGTTGCAATTATTAGTATATAGCTACATATAGTTATTGGATTACAGACTGGTTGATTCCCCAGCCAACCACCAATTATGTTTTCTGACCATATGCACTGATCAAATCAGGACTGCCACAAGTGTTGAGCACCAATGGGAATTTTTTTAATTTTAGCTCAGCCATTGTAAATTCCATAGTCTTGTCCCTGGCATTTTTGCCTGTGGTAATAAGCCTGCTGGACAAAATTCAGTAGAATATTCAGTATATCATAAAACAGGGCACAGATTAATTATTATGATTGTAGTTACTGGGGAAGAAAGAGAGAAGAAAAGCTCTAAATTCTACTTCTGATTAGTTCGGCTTGCATACACTTCAATTCCAGCCAAGGGTCTGGGAACACTAGCATACTGTGCTTCTTGAATGTTATTGCTGGCTGCTCTAACTGGATGGATGGAGTTGCCGCAAGAGAAAGAACCTTTGTTAAAGTGGGAGGGGTCATTAGTATGACATCACAAATGGAGCCTAGAGAGCTTTCTGGATGGTCTGTTTGGTCTATGAAGCTGACTCTACTCCATACCAAATGGCAGAAATTAAATTAAAGCTTCACCTTCCACTCCTTGTGAAATGTAATGATGCAGAGCACACCATGACACTAGTGAATGGTATACCAATTTTTAGACCCCTTTCCTTCCACTAGGTAAAGGGTCATCTATGCGACACTAATGATGGTTTCCTTCATTTTGGGTTCACAGACCAGTACAGTAACACTTCACTGCAATCACTAATTTCATTTCTCTCTCGTTTTGGGATCAACTTCCTGAACAATGCCGAATAATTTTTTTAGTGACATCTTAGCAAGTAGATTCTTACAGCATTGTTCTAATCATAATGGCAAAGAGATATTTGCAGAACAGTTGTCTACTATAAACCTACTCCACAATATGTTCACTGAATCTGTTAATAACAATAAACTCTGGTTTCAATTGGGCTCCACCCACCATGAATCCAACATGGAGGCAAGGTCCTTGCAATTTGGAAGCTTTAACAGATCCTCATAAAGCAACAACAACTAAGAAATCATCAGCAGTAGCTAATTATAATCTTAATAAGGAAATAGAGCAGAACTTGCAGTTGTAAATATATATAATTATACAAATTTAAAGCACACCAATGTTGTCATTGCTGGTCAACATAGCAGATAACTGGCAAAATATCAAATGTAATTATCTCTCACAGTTTCTGGCTGTACAGCATTCTAGTGTGCACAAAGGCAAGTGGTGCACCTTCACTATTACTTCAGAGTGGCCTCTAATTGCACACTAAATCCCGGAAGTAATCTAGAAGCAAGACTTGCTCAGATATACGTCACAAAAACCAACAGATTAAAATTTTGATACTTTGGCAGTGGTGTACACACATGGAGTTGTCAGAACAACAACTACAGCTTTCAGCACGATGTACACTGCTCCAATTTCCAACCTTATTAGTCCACTGGGTAAAGGTGTGAATTGGGTCTACAAATTTTCCCACAGCTTGACCACTTAAGCTCATAATGGAACACACTAATTGTATGCAGGCTTCTTCTTTCCTCTTTCCACAACTAATTTCAGCTGTCTAGCACTTTCCAGTCACAAGCTAGACATTTGCAGAATCAAACACTCAGGTTTTGAGGTAACCCCAACACCAGCACACAGTGCCACATTCAGCAGCCTCTATCATTATCTGGTTTTAGTAGCTCTATCCCCACACATTGGACAACGATTATCTATGTAACTTTTAGCTGTACCCACCACATATCTATATAATCTTTAGCTACATAGACATAATTATCTATGTAACCTTTAGCTATACACACCACATATCTATGTACAGTAACCTTTGTAACACCACATATCTATGTAACCTTTAGCACATATCTATGTAACCTTAGCATACGCACCACATATCTATGTAACATTTTGCTGTACACACCACAAATCTATGTAACCTTTAGCTACACACACCACATATCTATGTAACCATTAGCTATACACACCATATATCTATGTAACAACTGCTGTAATCTGTAATATTTATATTACACAAACACAGAGAGGGAGAGACTGCAGATGTAGCTGTGATTAACCCTAGACCTTGTCTAAGCCTTAACCCTAGTCCTTGTCTAAGCCCTGACCCTAGTCATGGTCCAAGCCCTATTGCTAGTCCTTGTCTAAGCCCTAACTTTATCATTATCCAAGCCATAAACCTAGTCATTGTACAAATCCGAACCCTAGCCATTGTCCAATCCCAAACCTTAGTCATTGACCAAGCCTTAATCAGAGTCATTGTCCAAGCCCTAACCCTAGTCATGGTCCAGATGGTCCAAGCCCTAACCCAAGTCCTTGTCCAAGCCCTATAATTGTCCAAGCCAAAACCCTATTTCTAATCATTACAAGCCCTAACCATTGTCATTGTCCAAACTGTAACCCTAGTCATTGTCCAAGCCTTAAGACCAGTCATAGTCCAAGCACTAACCCCAGTCATGTACAAATCCCTAATGCTAGTCCTTGTCAACCCTAGTCATGGACCAAGCCCTAATTTTATCATTATTCAAGCCATAACCGAAGTCATTGTACAAATCGGAATCCTAGCCATTGTCTAATCCCAAACCTTAGTTATTGACAAAGCCTTAATCAGAGTCATTGTCCAAGCCCTTGGTCCAGTCATGGTCCAAGCCCTAACTCAAGTCATTGCCCAAGCCCAAACTGTAGTAATTGTCCAAGCCCTAATTCTAGTCATTTACCAAGCCCTAACAGTAGTCGTGGTCCCATACCAGTCATGGTCCAAGCCCTAACTCAAGTCATTGCCCAAGCCCAAACCGTAGTAATTGTCCAAGCCCTAATTCTAGTCATTTACCAGGCCCTAACAGTAGTCGTGGTCCCATACCTAATAATAAATAATATATATAATATATATAAAAAATAATAATAATAATAAATAATAAAACATAAAACATATGATAACAATAAAAGATATTTAAAAACATTACTTTTTTAAAAATTATTATATTATTTATTTTTTATTCTTGTTCTACAACTGTTGGAAGCTACCTACAGCTTACTCTTTCACTGTACGTGAATTAACTTATAGTTATTAGATGATCTACAATTGTAGGAAGCTACTTATAGCTTTCACTGTATAAAAACTAATTATATACTGTCCAAAACATTTAGCTATGGTTGTATCTAGTGTAATATTCTGCCTACTACTATTGTATATGTTATTTGTAGATATACCATCTCTGCTGATAGAGATCTATACAAGGAAAAGACTAAGCAAGTTTTAGCTTGTTATACACACCACGTACGTATCTATGTAACCTTTAGCATACACACCACATATCTATGTAACCTTTAGCTGTACACACCACATACCTATGTAACCTTTAGCTGTACACACCACATATCTTTGTAACCTTTAGCATATACACACCACATATCTATGTAACCTTTAGCATACACACCACATATCTATGTAACCTTTAGCTGTACACACCACATATCTATGTAACCTTTAGCTGTACACACCACATATCTATGTAACCTTTAGCATACACACCACATATCTATGTGCTGTACACACCACATATCTATGTAACCTTTAGCTATACACACCACATATCTATGTAACCTTTAGCATACACACCACATATCTATGTAACCTTTAGCACATATCTATTTAACCATTAGCTATACACACCACATACCTATGTAGCAATTGCTGTAAATCTGTAGTATTTATATTACACACACAGAGAGAGGGAGAGACTGCAGATGTAGCTGTGATTAACCCTAGTCCTTGTCTATCCCTAACCCTAGTCCTTGTCTACGCCCTGACCCTAGTCATTGTCCAAGCCCTAACCATAGTTATTGTTCTCAAAAACCTAGACATTGTCCAAACTCTAACTCTAATCATTATTCAAGCACTAACCATTGTCATTGTCCAAACCGTAACCATAGTTTTTGTCCAAGCCTTAAGACTAGTCATAGTCCAAGCACTAACCGAGCCCTAAAGCTAGTCCTTGTCAAAGCCCTAACCCTAGTCATGGTCCAAGCCCTAACTTTATCATTATCCAAGCCATAACCCTAGTCATTGTACAAATCCGAACCCTAGTCATGGTCCACTCATTGTCCAAGTCCTAACTCAAGTCATTGCCTGAGGTCTAACCCTAGTAATTGTCCAAGCCCTAAGCCTAGTAATTTTCCAAGCCCTAATACTAGTAATTTTTCAAGCCCTAATACTAGTCATGGTCCAGTCATAGTCCAAGCCCTAACTCAAGTCATTGCCCAAGCCTGACCCTAGTAATTGTCCAAGCCCTAATTCTAGTCATTTTTCCAAGCCCTAACACTAGTCGTCCAATCTCTAATAATAAATAATATAGATAATATATATAACAATAATAAAAACAAATAAATAATAAATAATAACATATGATAACAATAAATGATATTTAAAAACATTACTATTTTTATTATTCTTGTTCTACAACTGTTGGAAGCTACATACAGCTTTCTCTTTCACTGTACATGAATTAACTTATAATTATTAGATGATCTACAATTGTAGGAAGCTACCTATAGCTTTCACTGTATAAAAACTAATTATATACTCTCCCTCTGGTTTTATGAAAAACATTAGCTATGGATGTATCTAGTGGAATATTCTGCCTACTACTGTTATTTGTAGATATACCATCTCTGCTGATAGACAAGGCACCACATATCTATGTAACCTTTAGCTGTACACACCACATATCTATGTAACCTTTAGCATATACACACAACATATCTATGTATAACCTTTAGCACATATCTATGTAACCTTTAGCATACACACCACATATCTATGTAACCTTACGCATACACACCACATATCTATGTAACCTTTAGCTGTACACACCACATATCTATGTAACCTTTAGCATACACACCACATATCTATGTAACCTTTAGCATATACACACAACATATCTATGTATAACCTTTAGCACATATCTATGTAACCTTTAGCACAGTGGTCCCCAACCCCCGGGCCGCGGCCCGGTACCGGTCCGTGGTCCTGTTGGTACCGGTCCGTGGTCCTGTTGGTACCGGACCGCACAGCCCTAAGCTCCTCCACTTGTGGGAGGAGCTTATGGCTGTGACGTCACGGATATTAGCTAGGAAAATGAGCAAAAAACAAACGTCTTTCGAAGGTTTCTTTGCGCGGGGCAAAAGAGATAGAGAGAAAACAGAAGAAGAGCCTACGATTTTAAAGAAAAAGAAAGCTGCACTTACCAGACAATACCAGGAGTCCTACTTAAAATATGGATTTATTTCAACGGGTTCAGATTCACCAAGCCCGCTTTGCATAATATGCGGCGACCGGCTCTCGAACGAGGCAATGAAACCTTCAAAACTACTTCGCCACCTGGAGACCAAACATTCTGCCTTAAAAGACAAGCCTTTGGAGTATTTTGAAAGAAAAAAACGTGAACACGAAGGGCAGAAGCAGTTAATGAGGACTGCCACATCAACAAATTTGAGTGCATTGAGAGCGTCATTCTTGGTGGCTAACCGTATTGCTAAGACTAAAAAGCCATTCACTATTGGTGAAGAATTGATCCTCCCCTCCACTATAGACATTTGCCGTGAAATTCTTGGAGAAACTGCAGTTAAAAAGATAGCACATGTGCCTCTTTCGGCCAGCACCGTTACTCGGTGCATTGGGGATATAGCAGAGGACATTGAGATACAGTTATTGGAGAGGGTTAATACATCACCATGGTACGCACTCCAGGTTGACGAATCGACTGATATTGACAACAAAGCAATGCTTCTTGTTTATGTGCGATTTGTTTATCAGGAAGATGTGCATGAGGATATGTTATGTGTGCTATCGTTGCCAACCAAAACCACAGCCACAGAACTATTCAGGTTGCTAGATGATTATATATCAGGAAAACTGAAATGGTCATTTTGTGTCGGCATTTGCACAGACGGAGCTGCTGCCATGACCGGGCAGTTGTCTGGTTTAATTGTTCGGGTTAAAGAAGTTGCACCGGAATGTGAGTCTACGCATTGCATCATTGACAGGGAAATGCTGGCAAGTAGGAAAATGCCACCGGAACTTAAAAGCGTATTGGATGATGTAGTTAAAGTTATTAACTACATCAAAGCACGCGCCCTTAACTCGCGGCTATTTGAGCAGCTATGTGAGGAGATGGACGCGGAGCACAGACACCTTCTCTTATACACAGAAATAAGATGGTTATCCCGTGGGAGATCACTGACCAGAGTGTTTGAATTACGAGAGCCGCTTCAGAGATTTTTATCAGAAAAAAAGTCCCCGCTGGCAGCACATTTCAGTGACGAGGAGAATGGGTCACAAAACTCGCTTACTTGTGTGACATATTCGGCCTGCTTAATGAACTCAATCTTTCGCTTCAGGGGGCAATGGTAACTGTCTTTAAGTTGGCAGATAAAATAGCTGCATTTAAAGCCAAGCTGGATATGTGGGGACGGCGCGTGAATAGACATATATTTGACATGTTTCAAACATTATCGGGAATTTTAGAAGAGACTCAGCCTAAGCCTTCATTCTCCCAGCTAGTACACGATCACCTGTCTTCGCTTCTACAAGAGTTTGAGCGCTATTTCCCAACTACAAAAGATCTACGAACTGCCAAGGAATGGATCCGCGACCCATTTGCCAACAAACCAGGTGAATCGAGCATGTCTACACAAGAAGAAGATCAACTGCTTGAGATCGCAAATGATGGCGGCCTAAAAATTATGTTTGGGACAACAACTCTGTCGGTGTTCTGGCTTAGAGTCAAGACAGAATATCCTGAGATCGCCACAAAAGCATTAAAAAACCTGTTGCCGTTTCCGACATCTTATCTGTGTGAAATAGGGTTTTCTGCAGTGACAGCAACCAAAACAAAATCACGGAACAGACTGGACATAATCAACACACTTCGTGTGTCATTGTCTCACATTACTCCTAGGTGGGATCGTCTTGTTTCGGAGAAACAAGCTCAGGGCTCCCACTGATTCCGTGTTACATTTTTCATGCATTTTATATTTGATTTTCTGGTTTATCTTATGCTGAATGATTTACGTTTATTACTACATTTAGAATAAATCAGTTTTTATACCGGTCGCGTCATATTCTGTTGTAGGCCTATTTATCCTTGACATCTTGGAGGCCAGTGTAACGGTCTGAGATTGTACCCAGTCTCAAAATGTAGTTCGGTATGCTGTGCATGCGCCAAATTGAGGTTACAACTTCAGACTGCATGGGGCTGGTCTGAAGTTGTATCCAGTCTGAAATTGTATCAGACTGCTAATGTTCTAGTAGGATTATAGCGCTGTAGTTTACCATAATCTCATAAAGAATCTCATAAAGACAAATATGTTTTCATGTCAACCCCTCTCTCCCACCACCACCAACAACAACAAACATATTATAGCTAACTCACTCATTAAAAACAACCCAACATCAAAATGTTGTGCCCAGAATTGTAGAGAATCACGTTTAAGCACTTCAAACTGCATAGCTTTATAACATTATTTGCAATGTTTACATAAAAACGGAATGTACAGTCAGGGTGAAACCAGTCACGACACTGGTTACATTCAATCATAAACCTCTTGTTAGTGTACAGCTGATGACAGTGACAGAACACCTCGACTACTAGAATGTATTGTGTGACCTTGGCTGTGCACTTCCTGGAAAGGGTGACAGCTCTCCCTGTTTAAAGCATTCAGACAAGTGACAACGCATGAATCCTGTGGTGAAACAGAATGGCACAGAGCAGTTGCTGTAGATATTGCAAACAGCCCACAGTCTGAGCTACCACTTGTCTCTGCATATCATCCCATTTCAGTGTCATCTTTCTGTTTGATGGGTACAGCATGAAAGCAAGTTGTCGAAGCAACTTATTTTTGTATTACATGATGATCTTTGAACAGTTTAAGGAGTCATATATCACACTGGTTCTTCAAGTTTCTGGCCTCATTGAGTCATTCTCAGTTGGGAATTCTTTAGTTTGAAGGTAAGTCGCAAGGATCTGGCATCTCTGTACGATCTCTCCTCTCTACCGATGGGACCTTCTCCTTTGGTGGAGACACAGGCCCTATGAACGATCTCAGCACGCATCAAGGTCGGCGTGGCCGTGGGCATGCGCAGAATACCGAAATACATTTTGAGACTGGGTACAATCTCAGACTGTTACACCGGTCCATGAAAATATTGTCGGAGATTCAACCGGTCCGTGGTACAAAAAAGGTTGGGGACCGCTGCTTTAGCATACACACCACATATCTATGTAACCTTACGCATACACACCACATATCTATGTAACCTTTAGCTGTACATGTAACCTTTAGCATACACACCACATATCTATGTAACCTTTAGCTGTACACACTACATATCTATGTAACCTTTAGCATACACAACACATATCTATGTAACCTTTAGTATTCACACCACATTTCTATGTAACCTTTAGTTATACACACCATATATCTATGTAACTTTTAGCTGTACACACCACATATCTATGTAACCTTTAGCTGTACACACCACATATCTATGTACCCTTTATCTATACACACCAACATATTTTAGGAACAACAATGGAAGGAAGCACATCAAAGTGGGTTGACAACTGATTCTTCAAAATCTGAAGGTTTGCAGAATTGCTTTCAGAATGTTACTTGGTAGCTATTACCCCTGGATCCGAGGAATCAAAATGAAAGTGATGGAACTTTTTTATTCCAGGAACCTTTTTCATGTACGGGGCAGTCCAATCAAATGTTGGCACAATAATTGTCTCATCCTCAGACGAAACAAGTTGTTAAATATTACACACAGCCGAGTGATTAACAAATTCTATTATATCTTTCAAGCTGCCAATCTTAGTCCTTCTGTAGTGTCGCTTTAGGAGGCCAAAACACCAATCTGGCGCAAATTTAGTACATCCAACTACGAGGATTGAATGACAGATTTAACTTTGAGTGCTTTCCTGTCAAACATCGCCACATCAAATACTGCATAACACAGCTGTTTTTATTTTGACCAGTGCAGTTGTCACAATGGAGGAAAACTTCATATTCGCCAAGACCATGGTGTTCGAAAAATAATGGAGCAGGCTTACCACTGCATTCACTCCTTTTCCACAGTCCCCAGCCTCATCCATAAGGAGATTGATCTGTCGAGGGAAAGCTTTGCAGTTAACTCCAAATATGCTTGGAGTAAAAAAAGATTGGGCCGGGCTATAGAGGATCAGATGGGTAGTGAACTTGCTGTGCATAATCGAATGAGTAGTGCACAGCAAGATTGTTCGAGTTGGAAGGAACTTTAGAGTGAGGTGGTGGGGGTGTAAATGTGCCACATGCCGAGAAAAAATTAATCACTCATCGCCTACAGTAATCACATACAGTTTTTACCCTCACTAATATGACTACAGGAAGAAAAGGGATCAAGCTATACTATAAGCTACAAACTAGAAGTCATAAACTATGTAAAGTAGCATGGCAACAGAGCAGCAGAACAGTTAAAATGCGGCCAAGTGGCCAAGGCGTGGGATGCTTAACCGATTAACCGTGATAGATGCCTATAGGCATCAATAACCATTTTAGTGAAAACTGGCCCACTGCTATATAGTTCATTTTAAACATGTTTATATGGCATTATTGCACTTCTAGAAAATAAGATGCTGCTTATAAGAGTCCATTACTAGCATGTATAGGCCCCATCTCTCTATCTAACCAGATACGCTAGCTAGCTACATATTAAAAATGATTTGCACAGAAAATTACAGTTCGCTTTTTCCTTTCATTGCTAGTGCTTGGCATCATCAACAGACTAAGAGCTTCCCTAAGCTCAGGTAAATCTTCTAGACTCCATCTGTGCATGTTTCTATAGGAGGAGGAGCATCAAAAATTCTAAAACAAATGGTCACTAAAGCATGGTAGACTAGATTGTTTCCATAATCTGGTAGCCATGACACCTCTTTGCTTTAGGGCGGATGGTAAACAAAGTTCTTCAAATTCTAGTCCAAGCTTCAGCCATTGTTTCACGCTCATTCTGAATGAGGCGGTAAGGCGGTAACTTGAAAATAACAAGCACCGCAGTTGATCGACACTAAATAGATTTTTTCCTTATTGTTCTGAGCTGAAATAGGGGTGCATCTTATATGCCCATGCGTCATACATGCCATAAAATATGGTAACACTTATGAACGAACTCTCATTTGACATAGTGAAATTACAATGATCTTCTCAATAATCGACTTTAAATTTACTCTCTCAATGTTTTGACGAGAGCATCTAGTCGAAATGTCGAGAGAGTAATTTTCAAGTTGATTATTGAGAAGGTCATTGTAACACTCATATTTATGTCTTCAAATCAGATCAAGAATTTTGCCACATTATAAATAGCAGCCTTTTTATGAGCAAAGCATTTATTGAGGTCTGAAGTGAAATCTAGAATGCAATATAGCTAACAACTGCAGTATTGAGATAGTTATTGGGTAGAAAGTTTCAACCATCAATTTCTGTGTGATCTACCCAAACATATCCATTTCTCCATACTAGTGCACTGCAAAAACTGTTTAGTTAAAACAACTTAAAAAAATGGTGCAACTGAGGTAACCAATAAAATTGTTAATTTACTGGATATATAACTAGTTAATTTTTGTGAATATAACTATATTAATATTATATATAGTACATACTAATAATCAATAATAATCAATGGTTAAAGTAACAATTATTAATATTAGTTTCAACTACTATAAACAATTAATTCATCATTTACTTTAACAACTTCAACCTGGTTAACCTAAGAACTACATAATGGTTAATTAATTATAATAATTTGTTAATTTTAACAATTTCAAATTAGTGTCCTAAGAACCCCCTAAGAACCCCCAAAATGGAATTAATAGTTATTTTAACCATTTAAACTGGTTGTTCTAAGAACCACAAACTAGTTACCATACAAACCACAATGTTAATTCGATAATTAATAAGTTATTTTAACTATTGGAACTGTTGTTTAAGAACCATATAATGGTCATTATTATTATTATAACCAACCATTAATACCAAGTTCATTAACACCTAATTAACACATATACTTATATAATAATCAATTACAAAAATACCTAAATAATACTGAAATAATAACTAATTAATCAATAAACAAACATTAACAAACAAACATTAAAACAAAAAATCTTAATACACTACTTATAAAAAATAATCGTCATTACAACTAAAGCTGGTGCCCAGCACAGCTGCAGTGTTACCTCGCTGCACGGCTACTGCAATCCGCTGGGAAAGGAAAAAGGAGGAGCGGGGATCATCCGTTTCCTGTTTGAGACGGTTACCCAAATCAGAAAAGAAAAGACCTGCAGACTTGCCAAATGAACCAGCCGTCTCGATCCCAATTGGCACCAAAAAATGGGAGACAGCCAAAGAGGAGTATTTAATCCTCTTACGGTATTCGGCATTGCTTGCCACCGAGCCAGGGCCATCAGAAGACAAGGAGGCGTATATAGGAGGGAGCGAAGGTGTCTACAATTGTAGCGTCCCATACCAAAATACGCCCATTCTTCCAGGGAATGACGGAAGCCCCATCCGGACGCTACCATCAGAACGTGACAAGCCCGGAGGCTCCAGGTGTGAGGGAACCTTGATGGCTGCCAAGGATCGCCGGATGATCTCATTCACTTCCCCGTGTCTGGAATGATGCCCTTGGCTATACTTACAACTGAGGCCGTGTGTGCCGTACTTGTCAACATTAAGACCACACAAATGACATGAGTGAGGGTGACAGATGGGTAACCCTAGGCGTAAACCCATAGCAACCCTGATGACATCATCATCCATACGAAGCCCAAGTGAGGACATGGGAAGGGCGTGAATCCATGCTCCAGACTCCTTGCAAGCTGCAGCCTGAAGCCTCGCACGAGATGTTAAATCCAATGAACTTGGTATATATGTTGTGTTTGCTGTTTGCTAATAAAAAACCATTAATCCTTATTTTATTAGAATGATTAGTTATTATGATTTCTGGCTGGTTACCATACAAACCACATAATGTTGAATTAAATCATTACTATTAGTGATTATAACTAAGAAACATAATTGTGCTAAATTCATCAATGACAAGCCAAGAATCAAAACAAAAATAGTCAGCACATGAATTAGGACAGAAAAGAGTTTTATGGATGAGAAAAATTCACAACTCGAAAAATTACTATTAAAAACATAAGCTTTGGATGTCTGTAGTGACCGAGAGGTATGTATATATTATATAGATGATTTTTTACAATTATTACCTGGAAGACCAAACACAAATTCTTGAAGAAATAAGCACATCTCTTTAGTATGTTTATCATATTCCAGGTTAAATATGTAGAAGAGAGAAAACCATAGAAAGAGAGACTTGGAGAAAGAATTTACTTTACAGAAAACCTCCTGTTCAATAAAAATGAAATACACCGAATAGGGGAAGGAGAAATATCAAACTCTATATACAATGTTTAGCTTCAAAATATTCTATTGCAATTGTGATCCTCCTTATGCATATGCAGTTACTCAGCCTGTACTTTAAAATGAGACAACGACAGACAGCTTGGAAGAATATGGTAAATGCTATGACATTTCCATGGCAATAAACAACTATTAATCTTGACTATTGGCATGTTGAAGTAGATCCTCAGCTATTTATCTGCTTCTTTGTTGTTTATTTGTTTGTTTGTATATTTTTATATTGCTTGCTTAATAAACATCCAAATATAATTTTCATAATGAATTACCATGAGAAAATATGTAGATTATTGCATATTAATGAACTTTTATTTAGCACTATCACTTTGGACCAACTTTTTAAAAACTATTTTTTAGTTCCCTATCATTAGTTGATCGAATATTAAGACAATGCTGCTGGACAAGTCTTGTGTTGCATTGTATGGTGATAATATAATTTTCATGGACATTTTCCCGCTTTGAACTTGACATTGGTAGTAATTGCCATCAGTGACAGCAGCTTCGGCTTGAGCAGATGTATTACGATGTTTCTGGACTACAACTTGCTTCTAATATAAACTACAGCTAGAATACTATCTGACTTGCTACTGAGCTACTAACTAGCTACATTGCTATGAGGACAGTAGCCACAACTATCAAGGTACTAGTTGCAACAGTTACCAAAGTATTTAGACTAGACCTGGCAACAAAACTATATAGTACTATCTGAGTTTATCTACTTGCAAACAACTACCTACAGAAAAAAAGTTGCCTGACTTACCACTCTCTTCCAGGCATTCTTCTTTGTTTTAATGTCAATGTATGATTTAGCAGAGACCTTATTAAAGGGTAGACAAAATTCCTCACAGTTCATTTGCCATATTGTTTAGCAGAGGATAAGAAACTGACAGTGAACTTTACCTTATGCTTGATCTAGCATTCTGATTGGTCCAATCTTGCAATGTGCATCCTGGAATAAAATCAAAAGTTGTGGTGTGCTACACTGTGATTTATGGGGTAAGCAGTTAAAAAGCAAGCACTTTTGTTGTCGTGTTCTGGAGATAGAAAGTGACTACTCTGAAGCCATGGTGGCAAGTTTGACATGGGAGAGTATAAAGTTTCATCTCTAGTTGTCAGTAGTTTTATTGAAGTTGATTCAAACAGGCATCCTATGCAATGCAAACATGACCACCAGAAATCTTGGACTTCTAAGTATGTTTTGTTGAAAAAGTGCATGTCATTATTATAATGGATTATTATTTCTTGTGTTCTTGTTTCTACAGATACCACTTCAGAATTGCCTCAGTTTAACACTACAACAAGCACAGAAAGTATGTATTTTATTACCGGTTCCAATAATTATAGTTTGACTGCTGCTGCTATATATGTGATTGTCTATTTATAGCTGCTGCTGAAGTTACATTCATTAAGTCATTATTATAATGGATTATTATTTCTTGTGTTCTTGTTTCTACAGATACCACTTCAGAATTGCCTCAGTTTAACACTACAACAAGCACAGAAAGTATGTATTTTATTACCGGTTCCAATAATTATAGTTTGACTGCTGCTGCTATATATGTGATTGTCTATTTTTAGTTGCTGCTGCAGTGACATTCATTAAGACAGGTTTCTTTGACCTTGAAACTAGCGGTAATGGCAGATGACAGCAGCTTCAGCTTGAGTACATAATTCTGCTTGTGGACAAAAATTTGCTTCTGATATAAACTACACAATCATAGAATTTCGGATCACTAGCTACTAAACTACTAACTAGCTACCTTGCTATGAGTACAGTAGCCACAACTATTAAGCTACTAGTTGCAACAGTTACCAAAGTATTTAGACTAGAGCTGGTAACAAAACTATTACTACCTGACTATATCTTCTTGCAAACAACTACCTATAGAATTTTTTTACCTGTCTTACCAACCTGCTTCCAGGAATTCTCCTTTGTTTAAATCTCCCTGTATTGATTAAACAGACATCTGAACAAAGGGTAGTCATCACAGCTCAGTTTAGCAGAACCGACAGAGCATTACCTTATGCTAGATCTAACATTCTGATTGGTCTAGTGTTGCAATGAGCATGCTCGAATAAAACTTGAACAAGTCAAGAGTTGTGGTGTGCTACATTGCACTGCAAAAACTGTTTAGTTAAAACAACTTAAAAAAATGGTGCAACTGAGGTAACCAATAAAATTGTTAATTTTACTGGATATATTAACTAGTTAATTTTACAGAAATAATGTTTGTGAATATAACTATATTAATATTATATATAGTACTAATAATCAATGGTTAAAGTAACAATTATTAATATTAGTTTCAACTACTATAAACAATTAATTCATCATTACTTTATAGTTACTTTAACAACTTCAACCTGGTTAACCTAAGAACTACATAATGGGTAATTAATTATAATTAGTTAATTTAACAATTTCAAATTAGTGTCCTAAGAACCCCCAAAATGGAATTAATAGTTATTTTAACCATTTAAACTGGTTGTTCTAAGAACCACAAACTAGTTACCATACAAACCACAATGTTAATTCGATAATTAATAATAGTTATTTTAACTATTGGAACTGTTGTTTAATTAAGAACCACATAATGTTCATTATCATGTAGCTATCTACTCCACTCATAGAGAATAGTACAAATAGAACTACTGTGATATTTTACCATATCGCGTACTTGTTATTACGATATGCGCATGCTCAGTAAAGGTTTGCGCATCCTCAGTCCCATGATAAATACTTTATTAAATTGATACGGTGAAATATCACTCGTCTGATTGGCCGGTATTTTCACTCGTGGAAATACTAGCCACAGACTCGCGATATTTCCCCGTATCAATGTAATAATGTATATTTATTATTATTATAACCAACCATTAATCCTTATTTTATTAGTTATTATGACTTCTGGCTGGTTACCTGATAAATACTTTATTAAATTGATACGGTGAAATATCACTCGTCTGATTGGCCGGTATTTTCACTCGTGGAAATACTAGCCACAGACTCGCGATATTTCCCCGTATCAATGTAATAATGTATATTTATTATTATTATAACCAACCATTAATCCTTATTTTATTAGTTATTATGACTTCTGGCTGGTTACCATACAAAACACATAAAGTTGAATTAAATCATTACTATTAGCGACTATTAGTGATTATAACTAAGAAACATAATTGTGCTAAATTCATCAATCATCAATGACAAGCCAAGAATCAAAACAAAAATAGTCAGCACATGAATTAGGACAGAAAAGAGTTTTATGGATGAGAAAAATTCACAACTCGAAAAATTCGTATAGACTTGGAGAAAGAATTCACTTTACAGAAAACCTCCTGTTCAATAAAAATGAAATACACCGAATCTCCATCCTCTACCATAAATTCTCCAATCCATGGTGCTGGACGAGTGGGAGGAGCAGCTGCCACACTGGCACATCAGACATCTGTGGGTACAATATTCTCATTATTTAAATAAATACATGGTTCATCATTTGAAACAACTGTGGGCTTTACCTCAAATCGAGCAAACAAGTATCCTTCACCCTTTTTTGGCTGCACACAAAGCAGCTGAAAGAGCAATTTCAGAGCTCGGTTTTGCAGTTCACCATCTGTTAATAAAATGATAAACATAAATGTATTATGTATACGTAGCACCATAAATTACTGCCCCATATCCATGAACAAGTGCATGTATGAGGGGGACACTTTGAGCTGAGGTCCAGGACTTTTGTGTTCAGAACTGTCACTGTAACATTTTTGGGGGGATAAATTATTTCATGATCGTATTGGAAAGTATTGTCCACAAAATTGACAAGAACATTACATATTCCATAAATACTGTCACCAGATGACCATTTGCAATTGCAAGATATAATTTCTGAATATAAGGGGCACAGTGCTTTTTGAACTATAGCATGTGTATTCAAGAATGTACACTATTCAGCATATAACATTCACATGAATGTATGATCACATTCTAAGGCCAAAACTATTAATTTTTAGACCGATTACAGGATACCTTTTTCAATATCTCTCTGATATCACGTCTCTTTAGCCCCTTGCAGTATGTGATGATAGCAGGTACCCACTTTTGGGTCCTCTCAACACTAAAAGACCCTTGTAGTCCTTGCTTGCCAATGACCAACTCAAGCTCTTGTTCAATCTGTTGACAGAAAAGCAAGATGCAAGTTAAAGGTGACCTTGTATCTTTATGTAACAGAAGCCACTAGCAGAATACATGTATAGCACAAGCGTTTGTTACATACACTCTTCAATATATCAACATAGTCAAGGTGTTTTAGTTGTGTTAGGTTAATTTATATAATACTTTTGTATATATACTCAACACAAACATACCACAGATGGGATCCTCAGAGCCGGAAACTTCTTGAGCTTGGTGAGTACGGAGTCATTGCTCTCTAACAAATATTGCCTTCGCGAATAAAATGTTAACTTATTCAGAGGTAAAACGACATCATTTCTAGGATTCTCCTTCTCCATCTCCTTTGTGAGAGCTTGAACATGTTGTTGTTGCTCAGCAGTTTCATCTCCACGAGGATGAAAGGATGGATACCCAGACTCCAGGTTAATCGCCCGCTTTGGCCGACCACGTTTGCTTGGTTTATCCATTGGAGAGTTAGCTGCTTTCCTTTTTCGGCCCTTTTCAACATTATACACACGGTCCATAATTTTTTTCACCCATGATCCCTGAAGGGGAAAAAATGACACGGTAGATGAATACTTATAAGGCATATATACATCAACAATATTACTATGTACTTACAGAAGCAGACCCTGTCATAGAATCAGCCATGAATGGATATTTCTCTACTAACATTTAAGATGGAGTACATGGGGAAGAAAATTGTGTTGAGTTATATTCAGGCATACTGGAAACCTGAATAAAAATAAAAGAAAGAAGCAAGAAATTCTTCTGGACAGCTGTAAGAATTGCTAAGTCAACTTACAGTTATATTGGATAATACTTTTTTGAATACGAATCAATCTTTTCACTACTCCCAATGGCTTTATAATTCCCCCTTGACATCGTCTTCTGTCAGATCACAAAATGTTGCACCATCGATCTCATTCTCTATGGCAACAGAATATGCAGTAGTGGTAAGGAACTATACTCGTCAGGTAAAAATGTCCTATTTCTATACTTTTAATCATTTTAATAACAATAACAGCATTCTCTCGAGGATTTTTGTAAGGGAGGCATTTCAGGACTAAAAACTCATATATATATCCTTTCTTTTTGTCCTTTATTTATTTTTTGGGGGGGGGGGTTGCATGTTGCAAGAGACACAACCAAACTTGAGAGATGAAAAAACGTAAAAAAAAATTGGGAGGGGAAGAAAATGAAGGAAAGAAAAGGGAAAAATAAAATAGAGAGAAGGGGCAAAAAATAAAAGAAAGAAGAACATAAAAAGATTTGAAAAAAGGAAATAAAAGATAGAAAAAAGGGGGAACTAAAAGAAACAAAAGAAAAAGGAAGTGGTGAAAAAAACTAAAAAAGATGAGGGGAAAAAAGAATGGGGAGAAAAAGATAGGGGGGAAAAGTCACAAGTAGAGCATGTATAGCCATGACTCAAACCCGAGTGTTCAGGTTGGGAGTCCCTACACTACCACTGTGCCATAAAGATTTCAAACATACAACTCTACTAAGACCAGACCTAAGTAAAAAAAAAAATGTTGCTCAGGCTTGGCGTTCAGAAATATTGACCCGGGTGGGTGGCAAAAAATTTTAAATTTAATTTATCCCATCTTCAATTTTCACCTTGTCTACAGGCCTTACTGCAGCACTCTTGTTCTACTCGAGACAACAGCTGCCCAAATGTTTCCTAAACAAATAGCAAATGATTTTTGAGCCTAAGAGAAGTTTAAATCATGCAACTACCGCAGAGCTGCCAAGTGACCACTGTCATTTTCCGTACCAAATTGCCATTTTTTCCGTACTTCCAGAGGGATTTCCGTACTTTTTTTGTTTTCTATATAATATTTTTACTCTTGCAGCACCAGCCTGTCTTCGTCATTGTCACACTGACTTGAGTCCTAAATCGGAACAACTATCTTGAGCTGCAGCTTGGCCTGCAACAAAACTGTGCCATGCTAGCTTCCAAATAGTGTCTTGAAACCGGGGCGCTTGTCATCAGTCGTGTGCCTGCCAGAAAGGGGATCGGTAAAGGGTCTGGCACGCGAGAAATGTTGCTGATAGAGGAAAGAGAAATTGTGCCCGGGGAAAGGGGAGGAGGAGAGGAGGAAAGAGAAATAAATTATGTCTCTACCGGGGAAAGAGAAATAAATTATTATACCGTAGCGGTAAGCAGTTTGTTCAATGTTGTATTGTTTGGTGCTGGCATAGCAGCTAGTAGCTGAAGCTCAAGATTGTTCCTCTTCCAAGGTAATAATTCTGTACTAATGCTATAATATCCGTACCATCTGTACAGTAGTGTGATATTCAGTACAAGTACGGAAAAATCCGTGCACTTGGCCAGCACTGCTACCGTCACTGCCAGCCAGAGATCTATAGTGCAAATGATTTCCTAACCCAGACCCACCGGGCCCGAGCAACAAGAAATTTACTAGGTCTGGCCTAACAGAGATCTACTCAACAAGACTACTTCTCTCTTCATTACTTTAATTTCTATACTTATTCTTCAGCCTCTTCACTCTCTTCCCAATTCCCACAGCACAACAAGAAATGCACAATAACTTCCACCCCACCCTATCCAACTTTCATTAGCTTACAATTGCACAATAATTAGTGCCATTCTTTTAAGTTGATCAAGTTACCATATAACAGAGATAGGATCCCAGAGATAAATATGGGTGGGCTTTTATTTAAATCCCCACAATGATAATGTGGTGCTAGGACTATTACATGACGTAGTTGTAAGATTACCTTCGAAAGTTTCACAGTAGGTGTCTTGTACTCCTTCTTCCTTCAACCACATTGAAAGGTCGACAACAGACATCTTATCGAGCTCCCAGCGTTCCATATCTGCAGTAGAAAATCAGTCGACACACACAAAAAAAAACCCGCCAATGCACGTGCAGTATTCTTAAACTTTGAACTGTGTACTTGCCTTCATTTGGTAAAGGGTCTCTCTTTAAGATTGTCCTCTCTGTAAACTTCATTGCGCCAACTAAAAGTCTTTGGCTGAGCCATTTGCGACATGTACACAGTCAAGATGATAACTTTTCTGTCACTTGTGGAATGAACAATTGTGTTGCTTCATATACCAATTGTGCCTCCTTCGTATCTCACGTCTATAGGCAACACAGAGAGGCTGTCATTACCCTGCAAGTACTTCTGAGCAAAGTATCACTGCATGTGATGAAATAAATGGACTTTGAAACACTTTATTTTGATTCTCATTTCATGGCTTATGTAATTAATCCATTATTCTCTTTTTACCTCTCTGATGTGTCTTCTCTACCTGCGTATCCTGTACTTCATTCTTTTAATAGTTCAATTACATATCTTGTGTTGAAACAGTATGTTATGCATTGATGTGAATATTCTATTTACTCATTTTGTGATGTAGAACATATACATGAATCCACTCGATGGAGGCTTGCATGGAAACGCGGGTATATATCATCACATACTTATAATCTCAAAGTTATCTTATTGTCATGACCGGGTATATATACATATATACCTTGGTGCACCACTCTGTTGCTAGCATCACACAACCTTGTTCTCTTTGAGGAGTTAGTTAGAAACTTTATTTTACCTTGCATGATTACGGAATGAATCATGACAGACAGGATATTGTTACCAACAGGATGCTGGTTAATTATATTGATGATCATTACAATTCCACCTTATAAGCTTAGGACTTTGTCCTGGATATCTGGCACCATATATAGGTCATAATAATGAGTGTTAAACAGATGTGTGGTCATTTGGTACATACAGTGAGATTACACATAGTACAGACATGGCCAGCAGGGTGATGTAAATATGACCTGACCGCACATATACACACTAGATATAACATGAAAGCAATCACATTAATGTTTGATCACATTTACTGGTCCTTGCATGTTTTTTCATCAGCACTGAATACACCTGACTGGCTTGTCCAATTGAAGCCTTTGCCTTGATCTGTGCTCATTTCTTTCTGCACATTCCTGTCCACAACATTTCTCCTAACTCCTCGTAACATCAATATACACAATTGAGAGCATAAATGCCCATAAAATCTGGGGAAAACGTGGGAGATATATATATTTTTTATTTATCATTTGCTTTAAACTAATTCTTATATAAAATAGTCATAAAACAAAAAACAAACATAGTACATATAACTAATTATTCAATCTGAATAGTCACAATAATTAATGTTAATATTCTTATAATACATAGTTATTATAAAATATTATAATAGTCAATTTGCCAAAAAAAATTAATAAAACAAACATTTACACTTACTATATTTAACTAATTCTTCTATAAAAATACTTAATCGGAATAGTCACCATAACTAATACTAGTAATGTTAATATTCTTATAATACATTGTTATTATACATTATTGTAATAGTCAATTTGCAATGTATTTTGTTGATACAATAATTATATTGTTAAAACTACGAAAATATATTTCTACAGACAGAAATTCGTTAATACTACTATTAATGTTTAGTTGAAATACAAAAATAGTTAATATAACACTTATTATAGAATAATAACAGTTAATTTGTTAAAATAACAAGGATTATTACAGTCATTTTAACAATATAGTAGTAAAAACAACAGTTACTTTTTACGGTGTGTGGTTTGTGGGATAAGCAGATATAGAGCAAGCACTTTGTGGTATTCTGGAATAGAAAGTGATGGAAAATATCTACTCTGAAGCCATGGTGGCAAGTATGAAATGGGAGAGTAGTAAGTTTCATCTCTAGTCAGTAGAGATCATTTTTTTTATTGAAGTTGATTCACAATAGGAATGCAATGCAATGCAAACATGACCACCAGAAATTGTGGACTTCTAAGTTTAAAAAAGTGAAAGTGTGAACATGTTGTTCATTATTGCAAAAAAATGTCATGTGTTCATTTCTACAGATACCACTTCAGAATTGCCTCAGTTTAAGGGGGAAAGAGGGCTGAAAACGCATATATTTTTTCTATTTTTGGGGGGGGGGGGGGCCCAAAAATGTTCATAATCTGTCTGGAGTTTGAGTTTCAAGTTCCAGAGCAAGTGAATATTTGCATCAGAAAATATAGCCATTTTTTATACAGTGCATTATTGTTCCATTTCATTTCATTTCACTTCACATTCGAAAGAGGTTCTCTGTTCCAATCTCACCCCGGGCGGTCGGCGATGATCGCCAACCCGAAATACAGTTTTTATATATCAAAATGTTGCCAATTTCATGGAGACACTTACCAGTCATTTTCTGGCCAGGTGGGGTGGGGGAGGGGGGGGGGGAGGCGGAGGCGGGGGGGGAGCACGTTTTTTTAGATCACGTGTTTTTTAGTCAGTTCGCCAGAATTACTCACACCGTTGAGTTAATTAATTAAGGGCTGACAGCTTAACTTTTTTTCCAACCTGTTGTTACAACTTTAGAGCTCTGTAGATTCTGCAAACTTCATGGTATGGACTTGATATATAGCACAATTTAGTATCAAAAGAGAGCACACAGAGAGACCTATCTTTTGAGCTATATATCAAGTCCATACCATGAAGTTCGCAGAATCTACAGAGCTCTAAAGTTGTAACCACACGTTTAAAAAAAGTTTAAAAAAATACAACTGTCTCCCCTTAGGACCCTTTTTGCTTGCCTGGTCACCTATAATTAGCTAGAAAAAAGAAGGGCGAAACAAAATAACAAAAAAAAACCCATTGGAAAGCACAGAGTGCAAGCTATAATTTGATATATAAATCGGGAAACTAAAGCGAATGCGAGCAAAGATATGGTACTTTATATGAGACTACGCGATAAGCAGCCCTCTTTCCCCCTTAAAACTATAACGAGCATGGAAAGTAAGTATTCTATGATCGGTTCGAATTAATTTGACTGCTGCTGCTATTTAGCCCAAGTAGAACATATGTGATTGTGCTGACTCATCTATTCAGTGCTGTAGTTTCATTGATTAAGACAGGTTTTAAATAGTCTGCTGGACATGGGGTTAATATAATTATAATTTTACATAAACACTTGCTTCTGATATAAACTACGCATAGAATACTACCTCACTATATAGCTGATAAGCTACTAACTACTATGAGGACAGTAGCCTCAACTATCAAGCCAAAGTATTTAAGCTAGAGTTGGCAATAAACCACTACCATCTGACTACATCCACTCGCAAACAAATAGCTATAGACATCTTTTAACCTGACTTACCACTTTCTTCCAGGCGTTCTTCTTCCACTTAATGTCCCGGCAATATTTAGCAGACACCTGACCTCAGGGAAGAAAAAACTCCTCGGCACCAGTTTACACAGTTTTGATACGAAGATCTTCGCCAAGTGATATGTTCTTAGGATGATTGTCATGCAACCGGTAGTTGTGGTCAGGGAAAATGTCCTGCAAAAAAGGTAGCAAGGTCTTTTCCAAAAATATTATATACAACAAGGCCAGCATGATTCCTTCAAATATGCAAATCTTGCTTGCACCTTGCAGGCTAATCCCAGCCCTGACATGCACCTTCAATGACTTTGGCCTGTAATTACATCAGTAATCACTTAGTTTTGTACATCCTAATTAGTGTACCTTTTTGTTCTTGATAGGGGGGGGGGGGGGGGGGGGGGGGGAGGAGTCACCTCTTTTCCAGCAGCAGAAGCACCGATGAATTTCAAGTTGTAGTGTGCACTCATCAGTCCACACTACATCTTCAAACCTGCCAGACCCTTCTCTATAAAGCTACTGATCCCGCTCTAATCTCTTGACCTGTTAGGATGGTAGAGATAATGGAGTAAGCCTTACCTTTTTGGAATAATTTATGCACACCTTATTGGGATGTTGGATAAGTTAGCAGTAAGAGCTGCTGCGAAACCTCCACCCAAGAGTGGTCCAACACCGGAGAACTATGCGGAGAGGGATAGCGCAGTCTCTAGATTTCCATACATGGTAAAGCTGCTGTGGTCTCATCATCCTGCTCATTCACAATTTTTTAATCTATGCCATCACAATAGAAGGTCTTCCACTGCCTGCCCACCTGGCAATAGCTCCAATTTTTCTGTAGCAGAGCATAGAATTCCTTAACCCACACTACTTGCAGACATGCCTTAATCTGCCAGTATCTTTGCAATGGTAGTTGATGTATAGCACTCTCTCATCAAACACAGGATCTTTTGTTTTCTGTCACCATGATGCTCACACCAATAGGATACCTGATGATTGCAGGATAATGAAACAGAAACCTACACACGGGGTACAGATATTAAGGGAAGCAAGGGGCACTACTATTCCAGAAAGCAAGGGCCACAGGAACCTACACTAATTAATAATTACACTGATTCTTGATAGACTGCTGCTACTAGACCACACCTACCAAGGGGTACTAATATAAGAGCAAGCAAGTTTAGAGAAAATGGGATGAGAAACTTATGCTTCTCCATAGAACGAAACTGTTTCCAGATGGGAGACTGACGGACACTGCAGTAATTCTCTTGACTAGAGTAAAAAACCCAAGACTTCGCTCGACTGCACGCTTCAGGATGGAAGCTAAAATGCTCTGGAATGACTTGATGTATGCTAAAATGCTCTCCTGAGGCTCACTAGCTGCCCCCATCACTTTCTTCCCCTTTCAAATCGCATGCACTGCAAATGTGAACATTTTCCATTTGAAGTGTTTACTTGTAACCATTTACAGCATGCATTGTTTAACTTTATATGCAATCTAATGGCTTGTAAATTTTACATTTTCCTTGTGCTGTACTTTAATCCAAAAGATGATGAATGTTGCACTTAAAAGAAAAGATTGTGCATTCATATTAAACTTGTTATGCTGAATAAATCTAGGATCTAGGACATGAACATTATAATGAAGATTTTTTAAAAATTCCATAGATATATAGTCCGGCTTATATATCATCTGGCTTATGAAATGGAGGGCTTCAAAAAATCTGGTGAGGAGGGTGGTGAGTAGCTACCAACAATCAACACTGCCTGGCACAACATATTTCAGAAGTTATGACAACTACATAATAATGAGTTTCTGGGCATATAGTTAGCTACCTCACGAGCATGTGAGACAGACATTTGGTGTATGTATATTTGGGAGCAGATATATATAAATATTCATGAATCAAAGAAGCAGGCACAAGCAGCTGCCCATAACACAGCTGCAGCCCACCTATTTGGGTCTAGCTGCCACTCAACCCTGATGCCACCAAGGACTTGTGGAGTAATGGAGTATCTCTTCAGAGCTCCCAGTGCTACCTGCTGTCATCTTGTCCACTTTATCATGTACTCCCATTTCGGCATTTCACAAGCATAGGAATCCAGCAATCTGACTCGACCACACACTGCTGATAAGCAGCTCTTAATGGTTTCAGCTGACAGACACTCCTGATACACGAATGGCACAAAATAATATGATAAGACCTCCTCAGTTGTAGGATATGCAGTCCACTCCATCTGTTCGCAAAACCCCACATACTAATTCCCTTTAAACTTTGTGGTTTGAGGTGGCAATCCGCACTGAAACAGTTCTTGGATAGCCACGCCTAAGTCCATGATTTTCAATCAGGCTGCTAATATACCAGTTGAAGTAACCCTGTTATGATTTAGCCTCTTTGAGATCACTCCGTTAATTCTCTTTTTAATACAAAGTCAAGAAATCTCCTTATTACTGTCCAACAGTTTCCCACCACATCTGGCTCTTGAACCAGACTGACCTCTGGCCCTTGAACCAGACTGACCTCTGGCCCCTGGGCACAGCCATACAATGCCATATAAGGTAATAACATACTAAACACACAACTAGTGTAAATTACTGCTACACTAACACTAAATAACAGGAAACACAAACTACCATTGTTTATACAGAGTTCCAAGTTAGTACATTTAATTGGAACAAGGGGAAAAACGTTGAGAAGGCTGACGATTGCGAGTAAGGGCTATATAAAAGGATAAGTGAGGATCAAGGACTCTTGCAAGCAGCCATTAAATAGCATACTTGTGGTCTGTGCTGTCTTCTGCATCACTATAGTGGTGGCTGTTAATGAGTGCATGCTTGTGGTGTGCCCCGCTTTATGTCAAGAGGCCTCCACCTGGTGAGGATGAGGGCAGGAGACTTCCCTCTACCACATCCTGTGGGGGAGGGTTTGCAGGCTGCTAGGACCACACCCATAATCATTGGTAGTTTCTCTTGTGGACAAAGGAAGTCTTCAACTCTTACAATTTCCATTATCTGTTGTGAGTGGAGGACAATAAAAGCTTCATTCAATCATGCATTATAATTCATCAACTAATTGCCAACACTAAAATATATCAATCTTATTAGAGTCACAAGCATACACAAGCCCATCTTGATCTACACACACATCAAAATAATC
This sequence comes from Cladorhizidae sp. MBARI D1340-BT2, assembly GCA_028752905.1. Taxonomy (NCBI): domain Eukaryota; kingdom Metazoa; phylum Porifera; class Demospongiae; order Poecilosclerida; family Cladorhizidae; species Cladorhizidae sp. MBARI D1340-BT2. Next base: position 2,000,879 of record JAQNBH010000008.1, read on the forward strand.
TCCATTACCAAATGAAGTGACATAGTCTCCCTCAGTGGTGAACACAACTATCTTACATACACCTTCATCTGCCACATACACATACTGACCAGCTACACACACACCACATGGAGACTTCAACCTCTTCACACCATCCTCATCACAGCCAAAGGAGTGTAGGAATGCACCATCATTACTGAAGACTTGAATACTAGAGCTCCTATCCCCACAGACGTACACATTTTGATGACTGTCAGGAGATAGGCCACACAATGTGTTTTTATCTGCACCAACAATCTGTCTCACATATTTCAGTTCTCTGTCGTACACCATGATTCTACCTCCATTGCCACATTCAGTAACCATCACTTCATCTCCAACTACTGCAACATTGAGATGTCCTGGGCCTTTCATTTGCTGGACTCTGTGCACTTGAACCTTGCTGCATTTCTTGTTCGACTTGAAGATTCGATTAGTGTCTCCATCAGTGAAATAGATGTTGTCTTTACTGTCTACAGCAATACCTTGTATAATTTAAATTTATGTTCCAAGTGATTGATACTTCTCAATCTTTTCCCCTCTCTATCCAACACCACGACATCTCCATATTCAGTGACTATAAGCTCACCCACGGAGTTGACAGTGATATCACTAGGATCTCTTATACCAGCCCACACCTTGACAGGCTTGTCTAGTTGAGTAGGTGGGATGGGGACAAGCACAGGAAAGGGACTGCCTGGTACTTGATGCCCGTCCACTGAGATCGTAAGCTCGTGTCGCCCACAGCAAGTGGGTGTGAACTGGATACGATATTGGTAGGCTCCAATTTCTTCGGTGTTGGATTTGATACCAGCTCCACTGTGCAGACACTTCAAATGGCAGTCTATTTGAACAGCACGTGTTGATGACTTGTTGCCACAGAGTTGAGTGGTGCACAAGACCACTTCTGATAACTTCCCAGCCTCAGCCTTGCTGGACACAGTGTTGATGACTAGAGTGATAGGAAGTCTAGTTATTTTAGCCTGGGTCTAGAGGAGCTGCTCCAGGGCCTCAGCACAGCTCACCTCCACCGCTACATCAACATCCTCCATTGGTGTAAGCTTCTGCCCTGGCTTGGTGCTGTCTTCGTTAATTTTTTTCTGGATCCTACTCTCCAACTCAGCATGTGCGCACATGACCTCATCATTGGAACAATGCTTCACATGCTGCTCGGTGTAGTCCACAATGCTCTGCACCTCTGCAAGGGAAATGGATATGTCCTCCTTCTGTTCTTCAAGCTTCTCCATTTTCTCACACACTCTTTTTTTGGCCTCCTCTAACATCTTCTGCTCGTGCCTTTCAATGATAGCGTGCAACTCCTCAAAGGACGTCCCGATCATGTTGGCTACAGACTCTCCCTGGGCTGCTAGCTCAGATTCCGTGGTCTGTATCTCTTCAACAGCACAAGAGAGATTGGCCGCCACTTTTCTCAGAGGCCTCAAGCTCTCCATCAGCTGTTTCCTCTTCTTCTCAGCTGCTAAGTTGATGAAGTCAAAGTGGTGGTCCCTGTGGTCCTTTAGTGTGCAGTAGCGACAAATTAAAACATCACAGTCAAAGCAGAACATTTTGAGGGACTTTGTGTGAAGTTGGCACTTCTTAGCAGGACAATTTTTGGTGAGGATATCTTTAACTCTCTCCTTCTTCACCTCATCCAAAGAGAGAACTTCATGGCCATCGAAGAAAGCTTTCATCCTCAGATGTGCCTCCACGCATTTCACACACATGAACTTGTCACATTGACGGCAAAATGATTCAGCTTTGACTGAAGAAGTCGTGCATATCTCGCATTTCACCTCCTCCTTGTTAAGAGCTCTCTTCTGCTTGGCATACACTTGGCATACAGTTCTTTAAGGCGATTGATAGAGAAAGCCGTTTTGAGGCTGTCTACATTGCCCTCAGTCAGGGTGGCTTCATTGCGACACTCTGGGCAAGAAAAAGGCTGGTCTTTGCCTGTCCTGAGGGCTATTTTGAGGATGCAGTGCTTGCAGTAGCAATGGAGGCAAGGGAGGGCCTTTGGCTGATTGTAGTGCTCCTGGCAGATTGAACATGTGATCTCCTTCCCTAACTCTATCAAATACATCTCTGCATCTTCCATTGCATCTTCCATTTCTCTAGCCATGGTTGCAGTGTTTAGAGAGAACTAGTAGTTGAGAAACACTTTAAAATACAGAACTTCAGCAGACACAAGAGCTACAGGAAACAGGTGTGGCTTTAATTATATTCATGAGTGGTGAGCAATGCTGCATGGGTGTGTCATCTGGTATTGCACATGTGCAGAGACAAGACTGGGTTTGTGTCACATGTTGGTGGTAAGGCAGTACTACATACAAGATGTGTAATTATATTATAGTCTCAACTTTCTTTGATGCTGTAGAGAAGAGAGTGGTTGTCATGCAGCCATACATATGTATTGCTCAAGCAGATAAGGAGAACTCTCCCAGGCCTACTGCACACTACATGTCCCATGCCCTCCACTAGACCTGATTCAGGTGTAGCCTAGGAAACACACTGGTGTGTGTATGTGGGCTAGTAGCCACAAGGGAGAGCCTTTTTGTCTTCTAACAGGTGGTGAGATATATGGGGGTAGCTATGGCGGATCCAGAAGGGATCGACTGGTCTCGTTCGAGGCCCCCTTTTCTCTAATTTCCCAAACCCTGCAATGCATTTTTTCTTTTTTCTAGCGGCCGACTTGTGAAGCCACACCCCTAAGTGGGGGAAACATAGGGGTGTGGTTGCACCAGACTAATCGTCGTCCGCATTACCTCCCAGCGAGAATTACTGTAGACTCCTTTCACTCACCAAATATCTTACTATTTGAAAGCCAACCCAAGGCCCCCCTAACTAAGTAAGTCGACTCACCAAATATCTTACTCATGGCTCAGTCAAAGTTAAAGGATTTTTTCAAAGCCACCCCAGGCCCCCCTAAAGCTAATCTAAACTGAGCAGTGATATGCTATTGAATAGATTGCCAACTTAGTACTAGTACTAGCTAGCTATAGTCCTTGCAGCCAGCCACTACTGCTAGCTAGTAGAGTTAATTTACATAGAAATTTCCACATTTAATGATAAGTAACAAAAAAGGACCAACAAGAAAGGACCAACAAGAACACCACTTTTCCATCTCCAGCTGTGGCACCTGTCACTCTTCCATGGTCTCCTGCTTCAGTCCATTGTGTCTCCTCCGAGCCCACTGTGTCTGTGATTCTCACCCAGCCCTCTGTGTCTATCACTGAGAACTCTCTATCTGTGTCTCCCACCCAGCCCTCTCTCTGTGTGTCTCCCACCCAGCCCTCAGGCTCTGTGTCTCCCCCTGAGCCTACTGAGTCGGTGCTATTACTGCCTTCATGTTCCGCTTCTGTCCTCCCACTCATTCCGCGTCTCATCTGCCCTGCACTTCCTTGTCCACTTTTTCTGCTGCTTCTTCGTCAAGTGCTTCAATTGATTTTGAGAAGTGTAACGATATTGACTTGCTTATGCGCTCAATGCCCCAAACAGATATCCTGAATTTGGCTCCAGAGTGCAAGTATTCACTTTTAGTTAATCATTTTAAGCCTGATAGTTCATTTACATTTCCAAGTAGTTATATATTTAGATGGCTGTAATAGGTCTTGTCAACATAAATACTTGGCTAAAAACCCTTGGTTTGTTTATAATAAAGTAGAAGATGGAATATTTTGTTTGCCATGTCTTCTCTTTGGTTTGGGTCATTTTGTATGTAATGGTAATGCATGGTCTCGGAAAACTAAAAAGTTTGCCACAGTCACAACTGTACGCAGACACGCAGTACCATCAGCTGGCTTTAGCTCAGGCAGATGCTTTAAAGTCTTCCCACGTGTGTCCAGAGTCTTCTGTTAAGAATCGTTTGCTGCATATAGATAAGAGTAACATAGCGACAAATAGGTATAATATGATGTATGGCTGATGCAATACTACTTTGTGGCAAGCAGTGTATAGCTATTCGAGGTAACAGAGATGATAGCACGGCTGATTCTGAGGTCAACAGAGGGCATTTTTTAGCACTTCTTGAATACTCTGTGAGGTCTGGAAATGTTGCATTAGCCAAGCATTTGAAAGATGCTTAAAAAAATGCAGCTTATACTAGCAAAACTACCCAAAATCAACTCATTGAATGCATAGGTGATCATATTAGAGATAGAATAATACAGGAAATTAAACAAGCTATTCTTAGTGATGAAGTCGTTGATATACCAGTAAGGAACAGGTGTCAATAGTGTTAAGATTTGTAGATAGTAATTGTAATATAAGACAAGAATTCTTAGATTTCATAAGTACAGAAAGGATCACTGGAGAGGTTTTGGCTCGCAATAAAAGAAGCACTGAATAAGTTTGACTTAGACTTTGAAGATTGTAGGGGGCAAGGCTATGATGGTGCTAGCAATATGTCTAGTGCCAGGTCGTCTCTTGGCAGAAAATCCTAAAGCCACATCCACTGTAATAGTCACTAGCTTAATTTGTCTATTGTTGACGCTTGTAGTTTACCTCCTATTCGTAATATGAATTCTACTGTTACTGAGAGAGACAGCCATTATAGTGCTAAACGGCAACTATTTCTTGAGAAAGTAATTGATAAGGAAACTAGCGTTGTTAAAGTTAAGGATCTTTGTAGAACAAGATGGATTTATCGGCACGATGCTTATGAATTTTTTTATGTTTTGTATCAATTCCTTGTAACTGCAATGGAAGCAATTATAGAACGTGATCCTACATATGGGGATATGAACTGGGATATGAAAACAATTGTGGCAGCCAATGGCTTGCTCAAGATGTAACTTTCCTTTCCTTTTATTATATCTTTCATAGCAACAATGAATTCTATGTGTATTACAAAACCTGTAAGTATAAAAGTAGTGATATAGTTAAAATTTATATGGATGTTAAAGACGTACTTGAATGAACTTAGTGCAGTGGTAAAGTGAGGAAATGTTACATTCATCGTATGTCCAAGCTGAAGATATAGCTCATGATGTTGGTGTGGTTCCTGAAGTCCAACGTGTATCTGCTCGACAAACATACAGAAATAATGTGGAGTACAGTTCTGTGGGAAAATACTATCGAAGAACTGCTGTACTTCCTTTATTGGACCACTTAGTTCAACAAATGAATGATAGGTTTGGTAAGACTCAAACAGTAGCAGCCAATTTAATCAATCTTATACCTTCTATAATCACTACTCGGGATGACTTGATTTCTTTATAATTATAATGATGACTTGCCAAGTACTGCACTTGACTGAGGTGTGGAGGTGGAGGGCAAAGTGGCAGAGTCAAGATGCTGACAAGCGGCCATACACCCTTCAATCAGAATAAGTGCGACCTGTTGATCTTGTTGATGGATTTAAACTTAAATGTAATATTTTACAAGTATGTATATACATAATCTATTAATAGCATGTCTCTTCCAATTCTTTTTTTCTCTTTTTGCCTTCAATTATTGACCCTTGGACATGATTCAGATTCACAATTTTTATAAATGTCGTTGTGATAACCAATTATAACTTTGATTTGTTGTTCCTTTATTCAAGTCTTGACATTTTTCTCTCTACAGTTTGTAGCTATATGCTGTATTTGATGTAATGTATCTATATTTATATATTTAAATTTTTATAAAAGAGGCCCCCCCAAGAATTCCTAGATCCGCCCCTGGGTAGAGCTCTCTCTCTTCATTATTATATACCTTGAATGGAATTATTCCTCCAACCTTCTTTCCCTCTAATAGTCTCTGTCCCATTATGAGCTGAACAAAACAGAGTTTGCCCTTGAACAACATGCACACATCTTGTGTATAATATGTAGAAGAGGTTAAATTTGAAGCTGGAGGTACAGAATGTTAGGAGGATGGAGGTAAAGATGATGCAATTAACCGCCTAATGCATGGATAGGTGGCAGCTGAAGCTACACGACAAATTGCTGAGCTCACTTCCAAACTGTAAAGTTGAGAAGGTCAGGATTCTAGCGACCCTTTCACAGACCTGACGATGACATGAAACGAATGAAATACCATGACTGAGGCCTATCTTTCCAACTGGGCTAGGACCCTGGCCTCCATTTTCTCTCATTATATTGACTTGTTTTGTGGTTGGGTGAAGCTCAAGAGGAGCCATTGCCATGGCTAAATGAGTTCACACATGCCCAGTCCAAGCTAGCTTGGGTTTAGGATAAATTGTGTATGCCCTCGAATCATATTCACCTTCATTTAGTTCACACCCCATATGGGGCAGCTGAAATTATTTGAACCTGGAGGAAATAAAACGGGTGGCTGCAGCAGTTGCAGGTTAGGGGAGGGGGGGGGGTAAGCTGTGCACACATTTTTTTAAACCATATACATACAAACAAACATACATAAACAAATTCATCATAGCTCCAGTAACACACACAAGTAGTTATGACTGCTCCAGTAGCAAGAGGCACACACAAGCAGTTATGAGACTGCTCCAGTAACAAGGGGCACACACAAGCAGTTATGGTAACAAGAGGCACACACACAAGCAGTTATGACTGTTCCAGTAACAAGAGGCACACACAAGCAGTAGTGACTGCTCCGGTAACAGGCACCCACAAGCAGTGATGAATTCTCAAGTAACAAGAGGCACATACAAGCAGTAGTGACTGCTCCAGTAACAAGAGGCACACACAAGCAGTGATGAATTCTCCATTAACAAGAGGCACACACAAGCAGTAGAGACTGCTCCGGTAACAGGCACACACAAGCAGTGATGAATTCTCCGGTAACAAGAGGCACACACAAGCACAGTAGTGACTGCTCCAGTAACAAGAGGCACACACAAGCAGTGATGAATTCTCCAGTAACAAGAGGCACACACAAGCAGTTATGACTGCTCCAGTAACAAGAGGCACACACAGGCAGTTTTGGCTGCTCCAGTATTAAACAGAGTTCATAGTATATTTAAAATCGTTAGACATGGTCTTAAGCTCTTGGAAAGAACTTTCTGATGCAGTAGAGAGTAGAGTGGTTGTCATGCAGTACTGCACCCAAGCAGATAAGGGGAGCTAAGCAATACTCACCACTTATAGATCTGATTCTGGTGTAGCCTAAGAAACACACACTGCAGTACTAGCCTTTTTGGTTTCAAAACATGTGTAGTGAAGCTCTCTCTCTCTCTTCAAGTGTGTATATGTATATTCTACCTGTATGCACCCTTTCCACCCCCCCCCCCCCCCCCCCCCCCACACACACACAAAGAGAGAGTTATTTGTTGCTGATCATTAGGAACAAGTAGTTTGTAGTTGATTGAACATTTTAATTGCCATCTTAAGACAGTAAAATCAACTGCATGGAAGTTACCTCCATTATGGTGAGCAGGATAGACTAGTGGGAGATGACGGGTATATAGGCAGTGGAGGTCAAGGCAAGAACTCCTGAGGTGTAAAAATGAAAGGTTGAATGCGTCTTGTTTTCTTGATAACCAGACACAAACAACAACAACAACAACAACAACAAGAGTTCTTAAACTTGTCCAAGTACAGACTAAAAGTAAGTTGGTTGATAAAAGCATTCACGCTCCTCATGCTGAGAGAAGGCCAGTAATGGTGAGTGCTCTGTTCAGGTGAGTACCCCACCCTAAACCACGCCCCCATAGGAGAGCACAACAGTGTTGGTTGGTCAGTCCTGAGGCACAGCATCATCACAATACAAGGTCTTAGCCTGTGCAGGTGAGTGCCCCACCTAAACCATGCCCCCCCTCCCCCCACCCATAGGAGAGCACAACATAGTTGGTTGGTCATTCACCTGAGGCACACACAAGTAACATAAATGCAAGATGAACTTAAGAAATTCCTCAGATTTTTTTATATTTATTTTCCCTGTAACTCATCATAAAGTCAATTGATGATGACGATGACGACAACGACAACGATGAGATGATGATGATGATAATATAATAATAACAACAACAACATATAACAACAACATTAATAATAGTAATATTAATAATAATAGTAATAATACTTGTTTATATTATTTTTATTTTTATTATTATTAGTAGTAGTAGTAGTAGTAGTAATAATACTATTACTACTACTACTACTACTAATAATAAAAATAATAAAAATAATATAAACAATAATAAAAATTATATGATGATAATTATAATAATATTATGATGATAATAATAATAATAATAATAATAATAATAATAATAATAATAATAATAATAATAATAATAATAATAATAATAATAATAATAATAATAATAATAATAATAATAATAATAATAATAATAATAATAATAATAATAATAATAATAATAATAATAATAATAATAATAATAATAATAACAACAATAATAATAATAATAATAGTAATAATAATATTTAGTAACAACATAAATGTAAGATGAACTTAAGGAGCACATGAAAATTGCAGCCCTTATGGTGATAAAGATTAAATGTGCAGCCCAATCCTGCACCACACCATATAGCAGAAGCCAAAATAATCTACACTGAAAAATACAATAGGGAGGAGGAATAAGTATCAGCCACAAATTAGACTTGAGGCAAGAATCACTGGATGGGGACACATGATATCTCCTTGTACTGACATCACATTAAACATGCACAACCTCTTCACAGGCAACTCCACCCACCACAATAAGTTGGGACGGACAGTGGAATCTTCTGGACTCTCTTGTGCAGAACTATTTTGAGGAAGGGACAGAGATGAGGCCAGTGAATATCAGCTGAAAATACTTGAGGTTTCTCTGAGGAGGAAGGAAAAAGAGAGTGGGGAGGGCATGGCTGGTATGGCTGCAACTAAGGCTATTATATAGAACAAAGGTGAGTGCTAGACAGTTGATGTAATAATGGAGTCAGCAAGATAGTCTTGCTGGCCTGACTCTCATGCACACCCACACACGAGAAATCCTCACATGGTCACTTGTGTTGCACAGTCAGCAAATATGGTGGCAGCTGCTCGTGTTAAACATGAAGAAGAAAAACATATTAAACTCCTGTGCAGGGGAAGAGAGGCTGGCCAACAAGACTAAGAGAGAAAAAAGTAAAAAGATATATAAATATGTAGCTATTGCACATCGCACAGACTGGGCCTAAGTGTGCTTGCCTGCCACTTGCTACAGCCTCTTCCATGCCATACAACAAGGAACTTTAGTGGAGTGAGACAGGTGGTAAAGCATGCAGCTTCCATGCTCCGACTGCAGAGGAAGAAAGCAAGCATCAGCAAAGTTTATCTGCAATGGGTCTCAAATTTGGGTAAGGATCGCTGGAGGTGGTGGGGCTGGGACTAGTCGTGAAAATACATGTATATATTTGTGGCTTGGTTAGTATCTGCATCTTTCAGATAGAGCGTCTTGAGAAGCTAGAAGATCCTGGTTTCAAAATTATGTCGCGTAGTGCCCATTGTCAGTATGATGTTATTTCGCCCTAGACAGACCCTTTACCAACCTGTACGAGCCCACACAGACAAGCAACCAGTCAGCCTCTCCAACTATTGTGCATTTTTGACATAATAATGATCCTCTCAATAATGATCCTCTCAATGAACTCTCAGTTGACTACCTTCTCAAATATAAACTTCAAATTGTAATGCTCTAGCGTGGGCCACTCAGAAGATGTCACCCGCTCAAGTCTGCTATGAGCAGCCAGTGCAGCAGCTGCTAGTACCAGTGAGATAGCCAAACTGTACAATGAAGACATTGAGAGTCTGCCTACGTGTCGAACATGGAAGGCAGCGGACCTGGAAGGAATACTAGACCATATAGCCACAAAACAAAGCTATTGCTACCTTATCATGATCTGGTGGCTTATTACATACATGCTGGGACTGCAGGCTGGCAAGCTACAATAATAATAACACGGACTCAAATAGCACACACAGATAGGCTCAATTGGTAAAGGTTATCAATACAGTAAACACACTTGTGATGGCTCAATAGCGAGTTTAGCTGAAGGTCAGCAAGCAGCTGCTATAAAGAAGTCACCATTTGGTTTCCTCAGAAGCTTACTCGTGTGACAATAGTAACACAGCACAGACCTTCAACAAAATGATAGGGAGGTGCCAAAGACATAAGACCTTAGGTACCAAACATTAAGTATTTCCTCTTCTCCAACCACTTGAGCCATTACAATTCTGTCCACCTTATCCAACACCTCCTTCACCCGTGCTACTGATCTACCCAACATTAGGCCACTCTCCCTACTTCATCTTCATTTCTCCATTCTACCACCCACTTTTCAGACCCTTCATTGCCCTCAACTGTGTATACAATAATCTTTCTCGATCATCAGCAAACTCCTCATAGTACAACAAGAAATGCACATCTTCCACAAAACCTCATCACATAGCTCACACCTACCATCCTGGCACATACCACACCTCACCTTGTCACCCAAGAGTCCTGCTGATGCCGTCCTTAACCTAAATCTCAGCTCACTTCCCGTGTTACTGAATCCTTACATATTTTCCTTGTCCAAGCTCTTCCTTAGCTAGCTTATACCACACTTGTTTTCTCTCCTACTTCTTCCCACCACTCTTCCGTATGAACATCTCTTACACAATTCCTCCATGTTGCACTTGAGCCTACTATCGCCAACACTCCCTCCACCCCCCCCCCCCCTCCCCCACCCTAAACCTCCTTTTCAGCTCACAAAACTCTCCTCACCAACCTGGACAATCACTTTACAGTGACACAACTTTTTCTACTAGCTTATCTTCAGAAGGTTATTGTAAGGCTACTAAGAGTAATTGAAATCTTTGTTACAGTCTGAGTGGAGGAAGTATTGGAGTTGGCAGATACTTTTTTTGTTATTTGAGCTATATAATTGGCCATTCCTAGGTCTGTGATCTTTGCTTCTATGCAAGACTTGTCATTCTGCAAATATTTGTCTCGGAGCTGAACTACAGCTTCTGGTAACCAAAGTATAAGGGACTCAAACATTCACAAGCAGTGGAGGAACCCTGTGTGGTTTGCCCGAGTTTTTCCCAAGGCCAACATACAGGTGCCTTGTTGAGTAACCTTCTAAACATAATTATATCAACAGTTAGCACACAAAGTTGCATATGAAGGCCTTCATCCCCAGGAGGCCCCAAGGAGGTTTTGCAGGTGCAAATTCTATGCGCGGGCGAACATAATGTTGCATGTTGCTTATATCCTAGTTCATTATTCGAAGTTCCAACTTGTTTGATTTGATCAAGCTAGATTGTGGAAAGATAGTCAGAGAGAATCAAGCACACCAGAAAAACGGTATCACAATAGAGCATCTTGAAATTGTGAATGGGGTGAGGCAGAGCATGTCATGGCGAGGAACATGCGCAGTGCTCCAGAGTGGGATTCCAGGCATTGAGAGTGCCTTGGACCTGTGTCCTATGATTGAGACAAATTGTGGAAACTGCAACCGACCAGATCAAGGAATCGGTTGCAAATCAGCTGAAAAGCCTACAAGTTGGACCAGTTCTTGCAGCACCTCCAACATAGAGAGACAGCAATGGATTCCTAGAGAAGGATGACCTGCAAGTACCGGCTCTACATAGCGGCCCATCATCTCGTCAATATCCAGTTGAGTCGTGCAGCCTCCAGAGCGATAACCATTAAGTGTGAGGGAATGTGGTTATTGAACTTTGACATTTTAATAGCTGTCTGTGTGCAGTCTTAGCCTGGTGTGGCATTACTGTTATTACATCATGTCTGTGTTAGGTTAAGACCACGCCTCCCTTTGTAGGAGGGGCCCTCTCCAATAACTAGAGATTTGATGTAGTTGCCTTGTGCTCTCTTGAGATTGTTACTGAGTACTTTTTTTGGCTAGTATTCTGAATATATCTCATAAGCAGGCCTTAATTCATGTCACACACACACACACACACGCACTCCCACACACACAAACAGAGAGGGTTATTGGTAGATAGTTTGTGCCTCCCCAAACAATCACGTGTCTTTGCTTGCTACTGACCCCTTACCAACCTAAATACACATTGTTTTAAAGCAAGAGTTATCTTTAGATACTAAACTCAACTGCATGGAAGTGACCATCATTATGATCACTAGGGCAGCCTAGAGGAGGAGGGGTAGGGCTAGGGTGTGTGGGAAGTGAGAAGAGCAGTATGGAGAGGAGGAGGATAATTACATGTAGGAGGGGTGGAGGTGGAGGAGGAGAAGTAGGGAAGGAAGAGGAGGAGGAGGAGAGGAAAGAGGTGTGGGAGGAGGAGGGAGGAGGAGTGAGAGCAAGAGGAAGTATGAGTACATGTAGGAGGAGGAAGACAAGGGGAGAAGACAGGAGGAGGAGGGGGAAGATGTGGTATGGGGGAGAAGGGCAGGAGGGGGAGGAGGTGAGTAGAATTAGGAGGGGTAGGTGGAGGAGGAAGGGGAGGGAGAAAAGAAGGAGGAAAAAGGAGGGACGGGTAGAAGTTGGAGTAGGGGAGCAGTGAGGGTGGGGGATGCAGGAGAGAGGGTGGGGAAGGAGGAGGAGAGGTGAGGAGTATCATAGAAAAGGATGTAATGAAGTTTAAAGGCAAACAAGGTCTGAAAAATGTGATTTCATAACATTGTAGTTAGGATATTGGAGCTCCATAGACTCTGCACACTTCACTGTATGCACTTGATAATAGCTCAAATGATAGACCTCTCTGTGTGCTCTCTTTTGGTATTAATATAGTTATAACTATGCTAAAGTTACATGCAGCCAAAGTGGGGTTCCTTAAAAATCTGAGTGCCTGAACTGGTTTTAGGTGTGGTTCCCGATTGGAAAGTGCTAACTGGCTAGAGAAGGCACACTCTACAACTTCCTGCTTTCATTTAGGCACTAAATCATGAGCAAGTAGCCAAGCGCAGGTGCTGAAGAAATAAATTTCCGTTGAATCAGAAAACTCCAGCAAAATATAACTTGCACATGTTGTGTCTGCTCATGTTCATGCAAAAGAAAGGAGGATGACAATGGCATGAAACTGTGACTACAAAGAGTAGGAGCAAGGCCTGGAGTACATCAAGGAATGCCTACAGGCAGTCGTTGAAGTGATGATCCCTGAGAAATCCTCCTCCTTCACTGCTGTCAGCCTGAGCAACACGACGGTCACCAGGCGGGTGGATGATCTGTCCAAGAACCTGAAGGAGCAGCTGCACAGCCTAGCCTCGGAGTTCACAGCCTTCTCTCTTGCCCTTGATGAGAGCACAGACATCACCGACACTGCACAGCTGGCCATCTTCATTAGGGGAGTTGATGCAGAGTGCAACATCACAGAGGAGCTCCTCTCTCTCTGCCCCATGAAGAATACATGCACTGGAGAGAATGTCTTCCTTGAGCTCAACACGGCCATGCAGGAGGAAAAGCTAGACTTCAAGAGGCTGGTAAGCATTGCCACAGATGGTGCACCTTCCATGCTGGGGACCAGACGAGGACTGCAAGGCCAAGTCACAGCTGAGCTGGACAGGAGGGATCTGCTACGTGACCTGGTCTGGTGCCATTGCATCATCCACCAGGAAGCACTCTGTGCAAAGACTATTGGCTTCCAGGAAGTGATGAGCAAGGTCATCTCGCATGTCAACTTTATCAGAGCACATGCCCTCAACCACAGACAGTTGAAGGAACTGTTGGAAGAGCTTGAGGCCAACTATGGAGATGTGCTCCACTTCGCTTCTGTCCATTGGCTCAGCAGGGGATGCATTCTGAAACATTTTTGGGAACTCAGAGAAGAGCTGGAGATGTTCCTTGGCATGAAGGGCCAGCCAGTCCAAGAGCTCTCCGATCTCCAGTGGCTGTGCGACTTGGCCTTTCTGGTGGACATTACAGAGAAGCTGAACTTGCTCAATGTCTCCTTTCAGGACAAGGAGAAGCTCGGCCACAACCTGTTCGGGAGTGTGCAAGCATTTCAGGTAAAGCTGCAGCTCTGGCAGACTCACTTGTAGGCTGGTAACCTCGATCACTTCCCTGCCATGAAGAGTCTGCAATGTGAGGACAGAGCTGATGATTTGGATGGGCAGAGATATGCTGCAGAAGTTGAGCTGAGACAGAGTTTGAGCACCGCTTTGAGAAGTTCAGGTCGAGAAACATTGACTTTGAAACTTCTCTATGCCATTCACAACTGACCCAAGCAAAGCTCCAGTCGAGCTTCAGCTGGAGCTGATTGAGCTGCAGAGCAACTTGGACATCAGTCCCAGTTTATGGAGAAGGAGCTGAAGGAATTCTACAAGGCCCTGCCATGCAACACATTCCCGAACCTAGCTGCCAATGGCCAGAGGTTCTTGCCATGTTTGGCAGTACATACATCTGTGAGCAGTTTTTCTCCAGGATCAAGTATGCCAAGTCCAAGTACCTGAGTTTGATCTCTGATGTGCACTTGGAAGACACTGTGAGAGTGGCTTCTTCCCATCCCAAGCCTGATATCGATGTCATCATGGAACAGCAAAAGCAATTCCATGTTTCACAAAGAAAGATGGCTGCTCATTCTGCACCCTGTCACTCAGTGGGGGTCAACTTCATTCCAGTAGCAGTAGAGGCAACGGGAGGTTGGAGTGAGGAGGGGCTGGACACCATCCAGGCAATTGGACGACTCCAAGGGCAGCGCCGAGGGATACCTCCAGCGGAGTCTACACGTCACCTCTTCCAACGTTTGCCCATCTGCCTTTGTAGAGGTAACACAGTCATGTGGTTGCGTCGTCTTCTAACCCTATCTCCTAGGGTGGACGGGCAGGCCTGAATATTGACTATTTCTGTTGTTGTTGGTTCTGTTAAATACTAATGAAGCAAAGATTTTGGAACAATTCCTTTAAAAAAATAAAATTAAAAAAATAAAGTTTCACATGATTATGATTACTTCGTGCAACCGTCATGTGTTTTCTGCTTCACATGTATATATATACCAGAAATACAGAAGAAAAATTGTTCTAGTCCTATTCCCCCCCCCCCCCCCCCCCCCCCCCCAATGGACTCCGCCCCCGACACACTCAGGGTAGTCCCCACCGGCCCCTGGGCCAAAAAGTTTGGAACACTGGTTTAAGTCAACTGGGTATTATTTCTCCTGTTAAAACTTCAAAATTGGCAACTTACATAGTACCAGTTCTTAAGAGAGATGGCACAGTACGTATCTGTGGGGATTTCAAAATCACTGTCAACAAGGAAACACATTTTGAGTCATACCCCTTATCTCGTGTGGAAGAAATTTACAGGGAGGAAAATATTTTTCAAAGTTAGACATGTCAAGTGCATATTTACAACTGAAGATGGCAAATTCCTCTAAAGAATATCTGACCATTACCACTCACAAGGGCCTATATGGTTGCCTTTTGGTATTGCATCTGCTCCAGCAATATTCCAGCGTTCCATGGAGATATTATTACATAATCTCCCTGGTGTGTTTGTATACTTGGATGACATCCTAATCATAGGCCCAACACTAGCCAAGCATCTAGCTAATCTGGAGGGAGTGCTAGAATGCCTCTCCCAAGCTGGGTTGTGACTCAGCAGAAAGAAAAGTGCTTTCTTGCTTGAAGAGATTGCGTACCTGGGTCACTTGATAAATGCTAAAGGCATACATCCCAAGGCAGACAAAATTAAAGCCATTAAAAATGCTCCTCAGCCTAAAAATATTACAGAGCTGCGCTCATTCTCTTAGGCATCCTCAATTATTACAGTCACTTTTTACCAACTTTATCATCAAAGTTGGCACCTTTATAGAGTTTGCTGCGTAAGAAGACCAAATGGAATTGCGGTCCTGAACAGCAGTAGGCATTCTCTGTTGCTAAGAATGCACTGCAAAGTGATAGTTTATTGGTGGACTTTGACCCTGGTAAACTACTCTTAGTGGCTTGTGATGCATCACAGTACGGCCTTGGGGTTGTATTGTCTCATAAAAAGGAGAATGGTGAGGAGTGACCAGTAGCTTTTGCATCACGCACTTTGAACCCTGCAACAACAAAAAAGACTCCCAGTTGGAAAAAGAAGGGCTAGCTATTATTTTTGCCGTAAGGAAGTTTCATAACTACATTTATGGGCATCACTTCACGATTCAGTATGATCACCAACATCTGTCCTTCTTGTTCAGTGAATTGAAGGGCATTCTGGCACTAGCATCATCACGGATTTAGATATGGGCTTTGACACTATCTGCATACCATTACAGTATCAGATACAAATCTGGTAAAACTCTCTCCAATGCTGATGCTCTAAGTAGACTTCCTCAACACATCACCAATCTACACGAGGGACAACCAGGCGATGTTGTGCATCTCATGGATCATCTGGCCACAACCACCATTAGTAGTTCTAACATACAGAAATGGACCAACAGGGACCCAATTCTCTCAAAGGTGAAGAGGTTTGTTTTACAAGACTTTCGATCAGACATGAAGGATATTAAATTTACACCTTACCACTCCAGAGCTCAGGAATTGAGTGTAGTTGACGGATGCATACTTTGTGGAGCTAGAGTAGTTGTTCCACCACAAGGTAGAGAAGGGGTGTTGAAGGAGAGCTGCATGACACTCACCCAGGTTGCAGTAAGATGAAGGCTCTCGCGAGGTGTTACATGTGGTGGCCAAAGATGGACTCAGCCATTGAAGAGTTGGTCAAACAATGTCACATTTGCCAGGAATCGCGATCTTCACCTCCTGTGTCTCCGCTCAACCCCTGGGAATGGCCTAACAAACCTTGGTCCAGAGTGCACCCGGATTTCGCAGGACCTTTTCTTGGACACAATTACCTAGTTCTGGTGGATGCATACTCCAAGTGGATAGAGTTTGAACTGATGTCATCAGCCACCTCAGCTGCTAAGATAATCGAAAAACTTCGCATGATCTTCACCACCCATAGATTACCTCAGAAAATAGTTACAGATAATGGAACCCCCTTCAGTAGCAGGGAATTCCGAGCGTTCAGTGTGAATAATGGTATCAAGCACGTAACATCTATACCTTACCATCCCTCCACAAATGGTTTAGCTGAACAGGCAGTTCAGACTTTCAAACAAGCAATCGGCAGAATGCAGAATCTTCCAATCCAGGAGAGGTTATCCAAGTTTCTGTTGACTTACCTGTTAACACCGCACACAACAACAGGCATAGCCCCAGCAGAACTTCTCATGGGCCGTCGCCCACGTTTCCTTATTAGATGTAACAAAAATACCCTTCACTTAGAGAACACACTTTGGTTTCTAAGCTGATCCGCACTTTGTTAAACACCAACCTATTCCTAGTTCCCCACTAGAACCTCAGTTAGCGACGAAATTAATCCACACACGGTATTAATTTACTCACCCTTACGAAAAGGTACTGTTGTATTTGATAATCAAAATAGGCTAAACATAAGCCTCACAGTATACAACTCAATCAAGCAAGTATACAATCAACCACTACAACAGTTCATAAAATCAGTCTATAGTTCTAACTCTCAGTTCTCTACAGTTCTCTTTATCATTTTCGAGCTGATCCTCTCGACCGCTAGCACGGGCGTCTTTGGAACTTCTAGAAGCTTTCCCTCCGTAAACTGTTCGACCTCGCCCCCCAAGTCGGGTGAGTTCCCTCTCGATGGTAAGTGCTTTACGAAGTCAGTAATTACATGTTTGGTGGTTGTGGTCATGCCTTTTATGTTCTCCTTTTCAGGGACATCCGGTTCCGCAATGACTTCGTGTTCACCATCCATACCCATCTGGCTTAGAATATATCCTAATCCCGTTGCAGAGGCATCTGTCTGCAATACAAATTTCTTTTCCCAATTAGGAGTCGTCAAGATAGGTTGGATCATAAGAGCTTCTTTCAGGGCCACAAAAGATTTCTCACATGACTCACTCCACTGCACCGTATTGGAGTGTCTCTTTCTGGTTAGCTCCGTCAGAGGGTTGGCTATTGTGGAGAACGCCGGTATGAACCGACGGTAGTACCCCACCAAGCCTAAGAACGCTCTGACCTGCTTCTTTGTCTGGGGCTGCTGGTAACTTCTTACCGCTTCGATCTTCGCATCAAGCGGTTTGATCTTTCCTCCTCCTACCACATGTCCTAGGTAGGTGCACGAATTAACTGCAAAATTACACTTGGTTTCTTTAATGCGTAACCCCGCTGCTTTCAGTCTCTCAAACACCAGTGTCAGCTGCTTCATATGCTCCTCCCAGGTGGAGCTATGGATGAGGATATCATCCAGATAAGCATTTGCGAAACTCTGTAGGTTGACCAGTACATGATCCATCAGCCTCTGGAAGGTGGATGGAGCGGACACCAACCCGAATGGCATAGTCCTAAACTGATACTTTCCATACGGCGTAATGAATGCCGTCTTCTCCCTGCTGTCCCGACTCACTGGCACCTGGTAATAGCCCTTGGTCAGATCTAACGTCGTGATGAACTTCGACCTGCCAATGTTCCTAGTTAAATCTTCAATATGAGGAATGGGGTACGGATCTTTAGTCGTCACAGTGTTCAGTTTCCGGTAGTCCACGCACATCCTCTTCGATCCGTCCTTCTTCGGTACTAAAACGATGAGGGCAGCCCAAGGGCTCTTGGATACCTCAATCACTCCTTGTTCTAGTAATATCTTTATCTCTTCTTGGAGATACTTTTGAGAGGTATGGGCCAACCTATATGGTGGTAAACGTATTGGTAGAGCATCACCCATTGGAATGTCGTGCTCCACCAACGTTGTCCTCCCAGGCATATCCTGGATAACATCAGCAAATTATTCCTTTAATCTTGAGAGCTGACGATGCTGCTCATCAGAGAGAGATTGATTGATCTGTGGTTCTTGTTCGATCTCAAAGAGGTCATCTAGGTCGGTCTCTGTGTCTTCTTGTGCCAGAAATACTGCTGCTGTGGGAGACATCCACTGCTTCATTGAGTTAATGTGGTAGGTCTTGAGCCTCTTTCCGGTGGATCCTGTGTCCACTTGGAATGTTACCTCAGTAATTTTCTGTGTAATAATGAAGGGGCCCTGCCATTCGTTCATTAACTTGTTCTGCCTTCTGGGGCGGAACACTAACACATGGTCACCAACGTCGAAAACTCTCTCCGTAGCCTTCTTGTCATATTGAGCTTTCTGTTTGTCCTTGGCCTTCTTCTCATTCTGTGTTGCTATCTCGTTCACAAGCTCCATATTTGACTTCATCAATGCAATGTGCTCAACAGCATCCACCGCACTTAGTTCTTCTTTCTCCTTCCAGAATCGGACAAGCTCGTCCAGCGGCAACTTCATCTCTCTCCCGAACAACAACTGGAATGGGGAGAATCCCGTAGAGCTATGCTTCGTCCCTCTGTACGCCCATAGAAGGAAGGGAAGGCACTTGTCCCATTCTATCTTGGAGTTCTGAGTTGCTTTTCTCAATAAACTCTTGAGGGTAGCATTGAACCTCTCCACCATATCGTCGGTCTGGGGGTGGTATGGGGAGGTTCTAATCTGCTTAATCCCTGTAGCATCACAGTATCGTCTCACGACCTTGGACATAAAATTGGTTCCGTTGTCGGACAATAACTCGGTTGGTACTCCCTGCCTGGCTGTCAACTCAATCAGGCAGTTCACTACTGTTTCTGCAGTAGTGTTCTTCAACGCGAAAGCCTCTGGCCACTTGGTCGCGTAGTCCATGACTACCAGGATGTACTTGTGCCCAGAAGAAGTTCTTTTGAGGGGGCCAAATACATCCATGGCAATCCTGTGGAAAGGGGTACCCATGATGGGCAGGGAGTGTAGGGGGGCTTTGACTAGAGTCGCTGGCTTCGCCTTCTGGCAGATAGGGCAGGAGCTGCACATGAGCTTGATGTCTGCTGCAATCCCTGGCCAGTCCATCCGCTGTCTTATGGTATCCAGCGTCCTTTCCCGTCCAAAGTGTCCGGCTATGAGAGAGTTGTGGGCCAGCTGCATGACTTTCTCTCTTGCTGCCTTTGGTACCATCAATAAGTCTTTCCCATTCTGGAGATAGGGTCGCCTCGTTAGTAGTCCCTTTTTCCAAAAGTAGGGGCTGTTCTCTTCCTTGGCTTTGCTTCGGACCTTTTCCAAGGTTGCATCTCTCCTTTGTTCTAGCTTGAACTGTTCCGGAGTAAAGGTGTCAATGGAGGCATCCTCTGTATCCTTGCTCTCCTTCAGCGAGGTAGACTCATTTCGACTGTTCTCAATCGCCAACTTCTCCGCTGGTTCTGTTTCGGTTCCTCCTTCCGCCGTGTCAACAGGGTGCACAACTGGGTCATCCTGCTCTTGTTGAAGGTCAGTATCCTTCTCGACCTGGGCTTGAGTCTTCAGTTGAGAACGGGTCGTCACCATCACTGACTCAGGGTTGGAAAGGGTCGACAACTTTACTGGCTCATATGAGGGAGTGGCTGACTCCACCTCCTCCTCCTCCCGGATATCTGCTTCCAGGACTTCCTTTACATACGTGGTGAACCTCGGGACATCCTGCCCCAATATCATGTCTGCGGTCAGTTGATTGGACACTCCCACGGCGAGTTGACACTTTTTACCATCCAGTTCAACCATCACTCTAGCTGCTGGGAATAAGGTGTGCGTGGAATTAGCTGTATCAAAAGGGATCTTCCATGGTAGATAATCCTCTTTGTTCACCAGGCGAGCATGCACCACCGATTTAGTACAACCTGTATCAATGAGAGCTGTGATAGGGTGTCCGTTCACCTTGATGCATTTTGTCCATTTCCGTGGTCTTGGGTCTTGACTGACATTAGTCAAGTGAGCTCCTTCCTTCTTGTCTTCCACCTTTACCCTGCAGTTTCTCTGCATGTGGCCTGTAACACTGTATTGACTTCAGGTCTCGGAGCGGGGGAGTCTGATTTCCTTCTTTAGACCCAAACTGTAAATTCCTTGGCTCGGTTGGTCCCGTTCGGGAGTATCTTTCTGCTGGGGGCGGTATCGATCTCTCTGCTCCGACCTTCCCACTTCTGGCTCTTTTCTCTGATTTGTCAGGAACCTCACAACGGCTCTTGACAGTTCTTCATATCCCTTGGGATTCAGATTCCTCATCTGTACTTGGAGCCACCGTGGCAATCTCTGTATTGCCAACTCATATAGCACCGTGTGATAAACTGCTCCATCTGTAGCTTCTACCCATTGTGAAAAGGCTTGCTTAAATGTCCTCATCCAAATGTCTGGGTTTTTAGGGTCAAATGGCATGTCAAAAACCTTGTGTCGGTAAGCTTCCGGAGATATCTGATACACAGTTAACAGTGTTCTCTTAACCTCCCTGTAGTCGGCTTGCTCTGCAGCTGACAAGATATTTACAGCTGTTAATCCCTGGCCAGATAGCGAGCTCCTTAGGTAAGTACTCCACTGAGCTTGGGGCCATGCGCAGCTGTCGCCGTGACCTCAAACGCACCCAGCCATGCCCCCATATCATCAGTCCCTTCCATAAACTTTTGAATAGTGAGCTTTGGTGGTCTGGGTGGTTGGTCAGGTAGTGCCACTGGGGGCTCAGGTCTTCTAGCCTCCATCAATAGCTGTGCCCATCTTTCTTGTTGCGCCGCCTGTTGTTGACGGTCTTCATCCCTCCTGAGTTCTTCTCTATGAACTCTCTCCGCCTCTGTCCGCATCCAATTTGCCATGAACCGGTCAATGGGAGCTCCATCTCCTCCCTCCACTAACGTAGGAGGTTCTGAATCAGAGTGTGCATGAGCAGTTGTACTCCTCAATGATCTGTCTTCTCCTGCTCTATTTCTGTGTCGTCGTTCTTCAGACATGTTGAGTTAGAGAATTAATAATCGATTTGAAAATTATCCAATAACTCGGTAAGGGGTCGCTCTTAGCAATTCCAATAAACTGGTAAGGTACAACTCCACCACAAAATCGATGACAACAAAATGTCACTTGATAAAATAAAAACAACAGAAATATACGTGTACCCGAAGGTTACAACTCGACAAATCCTATTCCAGGGTTTGAGTTCACAAGCCCCAAGGTAGTGATCACCTGGGCTGTTTCCCTGTCTACTTGTTAACTAGCGCTCTTCTAGCTAGCAACTGTAGGCCTCTCCTGTCTACTAGCAATGTAATTGCCTAGCACAGTGCACCTTCCAGCAACCTCTCACCTTAGGTCTGGAACAGAGTAGTGTGACCTCTCACCTTAGGTCTTTTACTAACACAATAAACTAGCCCTTCACTTAGCTAGTCTATCCCACCGCTGCCACCAATGTAACAAAAATACCCTTCACTTAGAGAACACACTTTGGTTTCTAAGCTGATCCGCACTTTGTTAAACACCAACCTATTCCTAGTTCCCCACTAGAACCTCAGTTAGCGACGAAATTAATCCACACACGGTATTAATTTACTCACCCTTACGAAAAGGTACTGTTGTATTTGATAATCAAAATAGGCTAAACATAAGCCTCACAGTATACAACTCAATCAAGCAAGTATACAATCAACCACTACAACAGTTCATAAAATCAGTCTATAGTTCTAACTCTCAGTTCTCTACAGTTCTCTTTATCATTTACGAGCTGATCCTCTGGACCGCTAGCACGGGCGTCTTTGGAACTTCTAGAAGCTTTCCCTCCGTAAACTGTTCGACCTCGCCCCCCAAGTCGGGTGAGTTCCCTCTCGATGGTAAGTGCTTTACGAAGTCAGTAATTACATGTATGTTCTCCTTTTCAGGGACATCCGGTTCCGCAATGACTTCGTGTTCACCAGTCAGAGTTTCCTCTGACATTAGACAACCTTATTCCGGCCATGTCAAACAAAGTGGAATATCGACAAGCCAAGCAAAAGTTGTTACATAACTCATCACAACCTGTGCGAAAGTTCAAAATTGGAGACAGTATTTTTGCGAAGAATTTTACAGAGAAGTCACCGAAATGGTTATCTTGTAAGATATCAGAGGTGACTGGTCCACTCTCATATGTAGTCGAGCTAGAAAATGGCAGAACAATGCGTAGGCATGTGGATTCGATCAGACGAAGAGATTGTCATGACATAACGGTGGATACGCCTCACAATGGTGCACACCCACTGGTAATGCCCCATCACACTTACCTCTTACTGAGGGAACTCAACCATTGGCTCCGCGAACCAATAATTCATCCGAGTCAACAACTTCAAATGCATCACAGATGCCACCACCTATTCCACCTCCAACATGTCACTCTACACGATTACGTTAAAAAGGGGGGAGTGTGATATCTGTACTTTGGACCTAGTTTAGTTAACAAATGTATAAGTATATTCATGATTGCGGTTTATTGTGGAACTAGTTCTTTTAAGCAAACTCATTTCCTGTTTTGTTCAGTTGGCTGTTTTGTGCAAGTGCTTGGGCAGTGTTCTTTCAATTACTATTTCGATTCACAATTCAATTCAATACCACCTAGTGCATCCGCTAGGATACTACACAATAATAATAATAATAATAATAATAATAATAATAATTGTTATTATTATAATTATTATAATAATAATTATAATAATAATTAATATAATAATAATATTAAAATTCCAATAATAAACAGATAACAAGTAAATAATAAAATAAATAAAAAATAATAATGTTGATAATAATAATAGTAATAAATATTAAATAAATAAATTAATAAAAAAAGAAGTAATTATGGTGGTCGTGGCTTTAAGTTCAGGCTCTTCAGAGTAGCTTTCCAGCAGCCAGGCAAGTCCATTCCACAGTCTCGATTGAACTGCTCACACTTTGGTGCTAGGCTGATGTGCAATGCCTCCTTCACTAGCTGTTCCTTCTGTCCTCTGGCCTGGTCCAAGATGGTGGCTTCCTCCCACAAAATACAAAATAGGATGTCATGCCTGTACCTACACCCTTTCATCCCTTCCTTCTCATACCCTATACCCTTTCATCCCTTCCCTCCCATTCCAACACCAACTTCTGAGAATCTCTTAACTCGAAACACTGAGATCATCCAAAGTGTAAAAGAGGAGTGGCCCTATTTCTAGCCCTGGACATTATACACCGTCCAGAAACTGTCCCAGTAAGTGGACCCCCAGTAAGTGGACCCCCGATCCCAACCCTAGCCCTTGAACTTGGGTCATTGTACAGCATAGGAACCGACATGTGTACAGAGCACTGCTCAGCAATTGCAGATATCTCTTTATTACACTTTTTACAGGCATCTTGATGTCCTTTGATTCTGGTCTCCAGTCTTCTGATTGTCTCCCCTATATAGTACTTCCCACAGCTGGGATGCGGTGCTGGTAAAACAACCTTCACTGTTCTTCCCATATCTGAAGGCGACTTTGATGTTGAACTTCCTGCAGACCCTCCTGATGTCTTCACTCATCCCTGCTGCATAAGGAATTATTATCATAGGATCCTTCTTTTTAGACCCCTCATTGCCTGTACTAGTTTACTCATTTGCATTTAGATGTTTCTGCAGATGAAAGGTTGATGAAGGACCTTATTCAAATGATGTTCTTCCTTCCAAAGGTCCTCCTTCTCAGTCACTACTCTTCTGGCTCTATCATACAAGCTCTTTCATCACTCCTCTTTTGATGTGGATAGGATGATGTGATCTATAATCAAGGTACCGGTTGGTGTGCGTGGGTTTTCTGTAGACAGTTGCAGTTAGACTTCCATCTTCTTTCCTGTGTTTGCGGCAGTCCAGAAAGGGCAACAATTCAGCCACTTCAAGATCCATGGTGAACTCTATGGGTGGACTGATGTTGTTCAGATGGCCCAACAACTCCTGCTCGCTTCCGTTCTTCACATGAAGAAGGTATCATCCACGTATCTCTTCCAAACCCTTGGCTTCAGTGGGGCTGTTGTGAGAGCCCCTTCCTTGAGTTATGGTAAGTGTGGATGGTGCCAAGTTGTTCTCTGAAAATTTCCTCATATTCCATAAGGAGGTTGTCCATCTGATTGGCTGCATTTATGTTGGAAATTTGGTGCCCGTTCAGACACAATGACTTCAGCCAGTTCCTTCTCAATAAACTGGGTGCTCTTCCTTTGACAATGGTCACTAATAGCAATTTTCTCTGGCCATTGTACTCAACATTGACTTCACGTTCACCCACAACAGATAAAGTTTCGGCTGTGTATGTCTTCAGTGTGATCTTCGACTCATGGAGAGATAACTTTGGAAACAGGGATCTCCAGATTTCCTGTGATATGATAGTCACTGCTGCCACTCTGTCAACTTCCATGGGAACAATTTTTCCATCAATTTTGATATCAATCATTATTGATTTTGTGGTCTCTTCATCGAAAATTGTGTAGAGAGTAAACTTCTCTTCGTCTCGATCCTCATACTTCTCTCCATCACTAGTTGTAGAGTTCATGGACCTTCTGAGGCGACATACTTGGCTGACTTGAAATTTTGACGGTGATATGTTCGTTTACTACAACTTGTATTTCCAGTGTCTGTTTCCATTATGGATCTACTTGATTGTGTAGAAATCAGCTCAGGTTTACCACAATTATGACATTTTGCTGACTTGAACCTGCACTCACTTGAGGGGTGAATGGTTCTTCCACAGAGCTTGCATTTGTACAACATTCCTAATCCCTTGGAGCTCAGTGCCAATAAAGCTTTTTGCATTTTTGACTGCTGTATCTACAGACACTGCAAGATCCACTGCTTTCTTGAGATTTAATTTATCCTCAGAAAGTAGCCTTTTGAGTATGGCTTCATTTTTCAGTCCTCTTACAAATTGGTCTCTCAGTGCGTCTGCCAGATGCACTTCAAAATCACAGAAAATAGCCAGTTTCTGGAGTGTTGATTATCCTGATTGCTGTCAGCATTTGTGGAAATTGCATCTCTGAGCAATAACCGATGACTTTAGATTGTAGCGTGACATCAAACCAGTGCTAAGTTCAGTAAAAGTCCTTTGTGGCTAGTTTTTCTGGTGCGAGAAGATTCTTCAAGACTCCGTAGGTCTTGCCACCTATACAACTGAGTAGGACAGCTGGTTTCTTTGCATCAGCAACATTGCTAGCTGTAAAGAAGATCTCCAATCTGTCTAGGTAAGTGGTAATTGTTTCCACATAGGCGTCAAATTCGTCTATTTTCCCGAGAGTAGCTGCCATCCTTTTGATCCTCATCGCCAATTGTAGTGTTCGTGTTTCCAAACACTATGTGCACATGGGTAGATGTAGCTAGTTAGCTTCTAAACTCAATAAAAGTTGCAACTCCATATTGATTTGCAAAAGTGACAAGTCATAAGTGTGAAGTAACACACCCAAAGTTCAATAGTGACTGTATCATTAAAGTGCACTGAATAAAATGTGGTTAATTAACACACACACACAAAACACTACACACATGAACACAGCTAATACTGTACTCAGGTGGGAAAGACTAGCAGAACATTAACACAGCTAATACTGTACTCAGGTGGGAAATCCTAGCAGCACATGAACACAGCTAATACTGTACCCAGGTGGGAAACACTAGCACACAGCTAATACTGTACTCAGGTGGGAAACACTAGTAGCATATGAAGAGAGCTAATACTGTACTTAGGTGGTAAGACAAGCAGCACATGAACACAGCTAATACTGTACTCAGGTGAGAAAGACTAGCACACAGCTAATACTGTACTCAGGTGGGAAACACTAGCAGCATATGAACACAGCGAATACTGTACTGAGGTGGGAAAGACTAACAGCACATGAACACAGCTAATACTGTACTCAAGTGGGATAGAGTTTTAGCGGCACATGAAAACAGCTAATACTGTACTCAGGTGGGAAAGTCTAGCAGTACATGAACAAGGTAATACTGTACTCAGAGTCAGGTGGAAAAGACTAGCAGTACATGAACACAGCTAATATACTGTACTCAGGTGGGAAAAACTAGCAGCACATAAACACAGCTAATACTGTACTCAAGTGGGATAGAGTAGCGGCACATAATACTGTACTCAGGTGGGAAAGACTAGCAGCACATGAACACAGCTAATACTGTACTCAGGTGGGATAGAGTAGCGGCACATGAACACAGCTAATACTGTACTCAAATAGGATAGACTAGTGGCACATGAACACAGCAAATACTGTACTCAGGTCGGAAAGACTAGCAGCATGTGAATACAGCTAATACTGTACTGAGGTGGATTGATTAAAGTGGTACAAGTACTGGTATACTAGTGTGGATGCAACAAGGCTAGATCAGATTCTGATTCTAGTGAGCTAGATCTTGTCTGGCATTAAACATTTTTAAGTGTGGACAGGTCTTCATTCCCTTCCCTTGCCAAGTGTATTTGCATGCCATGCCACTGCTGATGGATATGCAGTGACCCCTCCACACATACATCTCTAGCCATCTCAATGATAGGGTGATGTTTGGTGTGCACATGTACACTACATTAAAAAAATTACTTTTATGCTGTTATGTTAAGTGGGGCGAGGTCAAATCAGGGTTTGTGGGGGAGTGTAGTTGCATAGATGCAAGAACCCCTGCCTTCCCCCCCCCCCCTCCCTTTCCATCTTCTGAAAGAAACCATGTGTATGCCCATGCCAGTATTTGCTAGCTCCTGCCTTGCCTGCTTGCCGTTTGCTCTTGCAATGCTAAGCTTGCTAGTTCTGACTCGTGATCTTCCTGTTGTTAGCTAATTTCACTGACGCACTCTTCTACATAGCCAGCCAGCCAGCTTGCTACTGCCATACATAGCCAACTAGTACTGGTTTGTTCCTGCAATGTTGAACTTGCCTGCTCCTGCCACACTTAACCAGCTAGTACTGGTTTTTTCCTGCCATGTCGAACTTGCCTTCTCGTGCCACACTTAGCCAGCTAGTACTTGCATGTTCCTGCCTTGTTGGACTATCTTGCTCTTACCACATTTAGCCAGCAAGTACTGGTTTGTTCCTGCCATGTTGAACTTGCTTGCTCTTGCCACATTTAGCCAACTAGTACTCATTCAGTACCTTAATTACTGATTTACTGGAAAAGAAAAATGCTGATAAAGATATTGGAGTAGTCTCCTGGTGGTCTACCATGCCAGAAGATTTGTACCCTCCCTGGAAATATGCATGGCAAGGTATGGTTTTTGGTCTGATCTATTTGTCTCAGTGAGTATTTATAAAATATCTCAAAATAGCTTATCTGTACCAAACTTGGTAGGCAGCTTATGCATCAAGGAACAATTTATTATATTTTGTAATGTCTAAGTTTAGGCAAACAAAAATGGTTTTAATTAACTTATCTTTCTAAAGTTTCATAGCAGATTAAGTATGTTGAATAAAAAAGTCAAAGATTAACGAGAGTCTGTAACCTTTTTTTTGTTGTTTCTCCATTTTTCCAGGTATTTAGGTGAAGTTGTTGCTACTACTAGCAACAGCTTAGCTAGTGGTGGAGGAGTAAAAGGCAGATATCATGATCTAACATAAGCACTCTCTTGTTATTTCGGTGTGTTATTGTCCACAAAGAGATTACTCCAATGTTCTTTAGGAAAAAAATCATGCCCCCTTCCCCCCCCCCCCCCCTCCCTCCACTCCTTTCCCATGCCTTTTTAAGTATTTCAAAGTTTTGTCAGTGTAATTGGCAGGCATCCCAGGTGTTTCCCAGGGAGGGGAGGGGAAAGAGAAGAGATGCCGATATTGTATTGCTCACAGTTGCATCCTCCAGTCCAACCTAGGTTTGAGGTAAAAACTATTTATAGGGTGGTGAAAATTTCCACAAAACTACTAAACTACAAAAAATAGCCTAAATTGATTTATTTTCTCCATTATGTAGTAATGTGGCCCCACATGAAGCAGGGCATAGTAGGCCCAGTTTCAGAAGTCGAGCCTGTCATAGCCTGTTTACATGCTAGACACCCAAATAATCAGGCCAATGAAAGTTAATTACAGTTTGACAGGATTTATGTATCCCCATAGATTAGCATGCATGCAACAATCACCCCATTTGTGGGTCATAATGTCATTGGTGCCTTGCTGTTAGATGCAGAATTTTGTCCTTATTAGGTTATGTTTGTGAGCCAGCTTTGGGGCCTATAAAAGGCTGCCGGGCTAGACAAAGAGACAGTTCTTTTTACATGGAAATATCACTGCTTTGTGCATTTCATGACTTTAAATGACTCTGTAGCCATGAGGTGGCTGGGTAGGAGGAGGAGGACTTAGGCAAACACGGGATTGGGTGACCATAACAGTTGGTGGTAGTGGTGGGATCTCTTCTTGTGGATTCAGGAGGAGAGAGTTTGACAATTGACAACTTCCAGTCGAAGAGAAGGGCTGAGAATTGATTTGGCATACTGGGTTGGAGGCAGATTCAGCAGGCTGATTCTTAATTCATGCTTAGGTGGGATTAATGCAATTTATTTTTAGTGTTCATAGACGAACATGTCGGAGAGAGGAACAAGAGCCAAATCCTGGTCGAGGCAGCAAAGGCGAGAACGAACATTGACCACATGAAGAAACAGGGGAAGACTCTAACCTCAGATGGTGGAAATACTGAAAGCTGGGAGAGCAGCTGTTCTTTCAGCAGTGACCGCTCAGTAGAGACTGTGTGTAGACAGTCGTAATGAACATCCCTGGTGACAGGCACAGACATAGGCAACATGGAGATGCTTGCCATGCTAGCAAAGTGCATGGAGAATCTCAGTTCAAGGCCACAGGCAATGGTAGTGTTGAACTGGCCCAAATGGATGGAGCATCAGGACCAAGAGCAATTCCCTGTTTGGGTCATTGATAGAGGTTCATGATATCCCATATACCGGCTCAAACCTACCTAGCAAGGACCAGCCCAAGCTGAGTGGGAGGAAATGCACCGGGATGACAGAAAGAAATACTCACAAGTAAAATGGAGACTGCTCCAGAGGCTGGGGTTGAGTTCAACTGAGAAAAGGTGTGAGTTAGCACCTACAGACAAAGAACTCATAATGCAGTGGCATTTACCAGCCAGGGAGGCAACTGCAAGATACCTCAGAGTTTTGACAGCGTCCATGATATCGTCAATTACCTGGCTTTGGAAAACTTTCTCAGAGGGCTTCCATCATCAGCAGCTACCTTGGTGCATGACCTGTATAGAACCAATCCAAGAGACACCAGTGAACAAACAACAAGGTACTACGACAAGAGGTGGTGGGAGAAAACCATAAAGGCTTGGAGAAGGAAAGATGATGAACAAAAGAGTACCTTTCTGCATAGTTCAGGTGGGACTGCCAAGAATATGTCAGCCCAGCCAAGAAAAATCGACGCGACAGAAACTAAGGAAAAGAAAAGGATTGACTTCAAATACTTTGATGACACTAAGGGGCTGATATATTTCCACTTTCATGAGTGGGGGCACAATGGCAAAGAGTGTACCAAGAAGGTCTATAATGTGCATGAGCATGAGGATCCAAAAGACACTGGAAGTTGATCCATAGGACATAATGAATGTGACATTGAGCTAGACTCGGCAGCAGAGGCTTCTGTTGCAGTCAATGATCTTGTGCCAGAGCGGTTTTACACAGGTGTCACTGGGAGCTGACTGTGAGATGCAATTTGATCTTTTTGAGGAAGCCATAACTGCACAGAAGAAGGAAGTCAACACGGTGGTGAAGCGCAAGGAAATTGCGGAAAAAACAAAGTCGCAGATGGGTGTGGTTAACACAACAATTTGACTTTGACGATGATTTTTTAGTTGCAGGGGCAAACTTCAAGAGACAAGGAGTACTCACAGTATCTGTCAAGCATCACTAAATGTTAAAATAATCTTCTCAATAACCAACTGGAAATTGTACTATCAATGTTTCAACTAGATGCCCTAGTCTTCATCAGGAATAATGAGATGCTAAGGTTCATGCATGCCTTAGTGCCTCATTATTCCAGATTGAAATGCAAGCCTCATTGTAGTTATTATGTCAACTGAGAGTTCATTGATAGAATAAACGTGCCAAAGTTAGGTAGGGTACATCAAAATATGAGTATCTGAATTTTCTGCAGGTGTGGCTCAATTAGGAAGTGCTAAGCAACTGTAATACAAATATGGAAGTTGTACTGGATATAGTCAATGTTTTCATTAGGTGCCAATGAACGGTAGGCAATTATGCATGTCCACTAAAAATATCAATGGGTTGCCACTGATATTCATGAGGCCTTAGTAGCTCCTACACACAAAATTCAGGCAGTCAGATTTTGAGGGACCTCAACTTTAGCTGCACGTAACTTTGTCATCGGTTATCCCAATGCAATATTTTTATGTCATAACAGAGTACACAGAGAGATCTATCTTTTATATCAAGTTCAGTTTGGGACTCCAAAATTGTAACCACAAAAATATTTCCCCCTTTTTTATGTTTTAAACTTTATAGGTGGCTATTATTACTTCACACTTTACTGGCTGAGATACCCTCCATCTGTTTGCAGGAGTACTTTCAAGCTAATGTTCATCGAGTAACCTCTTAAAAAGATAGATTATGGCTACTGGTCAAAGCTCTCTTACTGAATATCCTGAAATTTGGTTTGGGTTAAAAATGTTATAATAATTCCATCATAATTGAACTGGTGACCCCGACTATGTACCAAGTGAACAGGAGGGAGGGGAAAGGAGAAGAGGAAGAATTCTATTTGAGATCTAACTTGGAACCTCAAGTAACAAAACGAAGACAAGCGTAGAGAATTTCTGCTTTCTATATTGAAATAAGATGCCCTATTCTGTAGATCATATACAGACAGAGAGTTGCCCATTAGGACTACTGATATTTTTTCAAGTCGGCCAACAGAATTTCTTGATGTTGGTAGAAGGGAAAAAATGAAAGATTCCACCCATTATATACTGAAATGGGGTCCTTGAATACTGCAAATGAGAGAGAAAAAAAGGAAAACCGGGAAGAAAGATTCCACTCGACTCTCGAGAAAAGATTTAAAAAAAGTGAAGATGTTTCCACCATAATTATCACCACCACAAAACCATAAGAGGAACAAGAAGAAGAAGAAGAGAAAATAAACAATAACATTTACAGCACTAGCTAACTATGGGCTCAGAGACCCCTTACCTTACAGGCATAACGACCCCTTACCACACGCAATTACCTACATGTGCGCATGCTCACCATATTTGATTACAGTTGCACACATTGTTATTCCCAGTAACATTACATTTATATCTCTTGTCATCTGGGTGCAAATGGGTCTTTGTATCCTATCTATGTGATACAACTCCTCGAGTGTTGTGACTCGGACCTCCGCAAAGGAATCCAGCGCAACAACGGGGGGGCATGGCCCTGTCAAGAAAGCCCCTGATCGACATTATGAAGGCAATCAAGACACTGGCTGTGAGGGTCGAGAACCCTACAGTGGCACAAGACAGACCGCATAACATGTCTCAAGATCGTGAGGAAGGTGTAAGGGCCTTCGGGGCACGACTCCGGGGCCAGGCAGCCACCTGCCAGTATACCAAAGCGTGCACATGCCTACTGGTAGTCGACTACACTGAGGACAATGTGGCAGATGCATTGATAACCGGCCTAGCAGATCCAGAGATAAAGCAAGGGTTACTCGGGGAACCCGACCAGCCTCTCTTCATGGAGAGAGCCATGCTCTACGTCGAGTCCAAGGAGGCGGCAAAAACATCCTTGTCACTCCTAGACCCAGGCACCTCCATGGGGGCGGTTCGTAAGAGCGGCTACAAGAAGACATCTCGAGCTGGGCGTGCACAACCCAACACCGACACGGACGACGAGATGGGTTACTTCTGCGGGAAGACGGGGCACGGGAAATACCCCCCAATTTCTTTACGCAGTGCCGAATGCCATGCATTCGGCCACACCTGTGGAAAATGTGGTAAACAGAACCACGCCGACAGAGTGTGCCGGTCAAAGCAACCCTCGACTGAGAATGCCATCTTTGGCAAATGTTGCGACATCACGACCCACGGAATGGGAAGATGTCGCACACTGGATCACCACGTGTTCTCCAAAGACAAATGGGTGAAGAGGCAGTTTCTCCCCCAGCCAACCAGGCATCTGTTGGTCAAACTGATCCTGGACGATTATGACCGACTGAAGATCTCTCGACGCCCACGCGCCGCACAATGCAACATCGACGGCATGCCTGACACGGGGTGTCAGTGTTGCCTGGTGGGTACACACATCCTCCGATGACTCGGGTTATACCGGACAAATCTTATTCCCGTCTCCCAACGGATGCAGGCGGCAAATAAGAGCGGAATACACCTCCTAGGCGCCATCATAGTGGAAATTTCACTACCAGACACCAAGGCCAAGTCCAAGCAGATGGTGTACGTGACACCCAGTGTCACCAGATTGTTCTTGAGTAGAGAAACATGCTCGGATCTCGGATTGATACCTCATCAGTTTCCATCCATGACTACAGCAGCAGCAGCAGCATCGAGCATCCCACTACCTGGGCAGTCTCGCTTCAGCACTCCCTCGACACCTTCGGGAAACGGCTAGGTTAAGGGACCGTCGCGGGAACAACGCCAAACCAACACCACCCCCTCGGTGGAGAAGCGTACGTGTGGATGCCAGACACGCTCACTGCCACCAACTGGCCCAATCCCTCTCCCCGTCCCAGCTACGGAGGAGAACAGGAGTGCACTGGAGCAGCACTTAAGATCGACATTCAAAGCCTCCACATTCAACGTCTGTACACACCAACCCCTTCCCATGATGGTGGGACCATCCCTGCGGCTCAATATCGACCCCGGGGCAAAACCAGTCACTGTACACAAGGCGGCCTCAGTGCCTGTGCACTGGGAGAACAAAGTCAAAGAGCACCTTGACCGCGACGTCCGTTTCGGGGTACTGGAGAAGGTCCCAGTTGGCACACCTGACACCTGGTGTCACCGAATGGTGATTGTCGGCAAAGCCAACGGCGAACCACGGCGAGTCGTAGATTCCCAACCCCTCAACCAGCATGCAACGAGGGAGACGCACCACACTAAGTCTCCGTACCACCAGGTACGTGGTGTCCCCAAGGAGGTGAAGAAGAGCGTGTTCGACGCGTGGAACGGATACCATTCCGTTCCATTGCACCCAGAGGACACGCACTTCACGACTTTTATCACGCCTTGGGGACGGTACCGTTACCTGACCGCCCTCCAGGGGTTCAAAGCTTCAGGTGACGGGTACACCGCCCGTTTCGACTCAATCATCGAGGATGTGCCAAACAAGACGAAGTGTGTGGACGACACCCTGATATGGTCCTCAAGCATTGAACAGGCATTTCACGACGCTGTAGACTGGCTGTGCCTGTGCGGAGCGAACGGAATCACCCTGAATCCAGAGAAATTCGTCTTCGCGCAGGACACAGTCCAGTTTGCAGGATTCGAGATCGGACCCACAACGGTGAAACCAGCCCGCAAATTTACGAGAGCAATTGCTGAGTTCCCGACACCCACGTCTACCACAGATGTACGATCATGGTTCGGGCTCGTAAATCAAGTGGCCTACTCTTTCTCACGAGCTGACGTCATGACACTGTTCAGAGACCTTCTCAAGCCAACAACCACTTTTTCATGGATGAACGATCACCAGGAAGCGTTCGAAGCCTCTAAGAGGCAAATCATTGACCAGATTCAGACAGGCGTCAAGATCTTCGACAAAGATCGAACCACATGCATAGCCACCGACTGGTCAAAGTCCGGCATCAGCTATTGGATGTTTCAGCGCCACTGCTCCTGCCCCCAACGTGAACTCTTCTGCTGCAAGGACGGCTGGCGGATCACTCTCATAGGAAGCCGGTTCACCCACGCAGCAGAGAGTCGTTACGCTGCCACCGAAGGGGAGGCACTCGCGGTCGCTGAGGCACTCCAGCGATGCCGACACTTTGTCCTTGGCAGCACAGACCTGTACATCGCTGTTGATCACAAGCCCTTGGTCAAAATCTTCGGCGACCGGGCTCTGGCGGACATTCCAAATGCAAGAATCCGCAACTTGAAGGAGAAGACACTGCCTTTGTCCTTCAAAATGGTGTACATCCCCGGCGTTCGAAACAGCACGTCAGATGCCCTATCCCGTCATCCATCTGGATCCAACACTCCCCATGGGATGACCCTGCCAGACGCGGTATCGGCACCACCCCCACGAATCCCCATCACCCTGATGGCCTGATTGTCGATTGACCCAGCCGACGCCAACAGCGACAGGGATGAGGACGACCTCATGTCAACCTTCTGCTCGGCCCTTGAGACGGCAACCCCCATCACATGGCAGCGTCTCAAGGAAGCAACGACAGCAGACATTCACTTTCAACAACTGATCGAGCTGATAGAAGAGGGCTTCCCTCCACAACAGGCTAAGATGCCCAATCACATCCGACAGTTTTACATCCATCGTCTCCACCTCTACACGGTGGACGGAGTAGTCATCTTCAGAGACCGAGTGGTCATTCCACCAGCGTTACGAGACGACTGCCTCCTATTCCTCCACTCTGCCCACCAAGGGACAACATAGATGCAGGCAAAAGCTGATGCATCCATCTTTTGGCCGGGCATAGCAGCAGACATATCAAACCATCGGTCATCGTGCACCACGTGCAACGTTATGTCACCCTCCCAGGCATCTCTACCGCCAACACCACCGACTCTCCCCACGAGGCCCTTCCAGAGTCTATGTGCCAATTTTTTCCACCACAAGGGTCACACATACGTGGTGATTGTAGATCGATATTCCGGCTGGCCCATCGTGGAAAGATCCATCAACGGCGCCGCCGGACTCATCACCGCCCTACGCACGACTCTTGTCACCTTCGGCATCCCGGACGACATAACGACGGACGGGGGCTCAGAGTTCACTGCTACCACGACCAAGACGTTCTTCTCTAACTGGGGTATCCACCACCGTCTCTGTTCCGTCGCCAATCCCCATAGCAATTCACGTGCAGAGATAGCAGTGAAAACCGTGAAGCGAGCACTGGCGGGCAACACGCCTGCCAATGGAAACCTAGACTGCGACGAGTTCCAGCGGGCGATGCTGGCGTACAGAAATACGCCAGACCCAGTCACCAAGATTTCGCCGGCTATCGCAGTGTTTGCCAGGCCAATCAAGGAGCTTCTTCCTGTATTGCCCGGCAAGTTGAACCTCCACACCTACTGGGACAAACTCCTCGACGCCAGGCAGACCACCATGGCAGCCAGAGGAGCAACCGAGCTCGCTAAATGGTCTCAGCACACCCGGGCACTTCCACCATTACGGATAGGAGACCAGGTCCGCAATCAGAATCAAACCGGACCTGCTCCCCGCTGATGGGACAAGACAGGAACAGTCTCGCAGAAGTAAAGCAATTTGACCAGTACTGGATCAAGTTGTCTGGCTCAGGACGAGCGACACTACGGAATCGCAAATTCCTACGCAAGTTCGCTACCCCTTCTCAGACAACCGCTGACACGCACCCACCGCCCAGTCCGCCACTCATCCCACCTCCCGATCTGCGTCCACCTCCCATGGAACCAGACACGGATCCCACATCATGGGACTCACTTCCAGGGGAATCTCCTCCGACACCGCGTCAGATCCCTCTGGAGCCGCAGCCTGTTCAACCGGCTGAACCTCCACCCACCCCAGACAGACTCTCCACACCCTCCCTGCGGCGTTCAACACGGGAATGCGTAACCAACCATCGGCCGAACTATAAAGACTGATTCGACCTGGGGGCAGATAGCTAACTATGGGCTCAGAGACCCCTTACCTTACGGGCATAACGACCCCTTACCACACACAATTACCTACATGTGCGCATGCTCACCATATTTGATTACAGTTGCACACATTGTTATTCCCAGTAACATTACATTTATATCTCTTGTCATCTGGGTGCAAATGGGTCTTTGTATCCTATCTAAGCACCAGCAACAATAATGGTAATTTGCCTGCTAAGTAAGTGTGTCCAAGATAATTATGTCTATGAATTAGGCCTCCAGCACTATAACCCCCACCACCCTCCCCCCCTGTTTTATTGGAATTAATTATTAATTTTAACTAACAAACAGGCAACTGTAGTAAAAAATGGATCACAAACTAGAATACTCCCTCTACTGTTTCCATTAATGTTGGTTGGAACCAGAATGGCTAGCAATCTTATGTATATAGATGATGTCACATGAAATTGACTGCTGATTAGGGACTGGCCACTATCTGTATATGTCTAAGAGGGTGTAACCTTCATTCCCATTGAGGTTATGAGTACAGATACCTACAAATCAAAGCAAACATGTGCATGACAGATGTGGCACTTCACTTCACAACAGAGGTACAAAAGTTAATAACAGGGCACTGAAAAGTTTAAGCTGAGGAGGCATGCCACATCAGACAACTTAGCCACACTCTAAATGTTACACTTATCAAGATATATACTAGATCCTCATTAGCAGTTGATTTATTTATGACAACAAGCACCTGATCACAAGACATTCAGCATCTGAGGCCAAGTGATATTTTATATACATGCACATATTAAACACCTGTCTCTTGTTTGATAACTGAGATGTTAAATAGTACGTTCTGTTGGAGAGTCTGTGTGTAAGAGGACAAATAGGTCATAAATCTTGAAATTTTCTATAGAGTAGCAAAGATTTTTGCAGAAGAGGCTAAAAAATTTCTGTATACAATTCATCCATTTGAACCTATCTATAATTATATATAGCATATTGGATAAGTTTTTCTTTTGAATCAACCAATACTTCTTTTGTGGAGAAGCCAATATTTTAAAGTGCATACCATATGGTGTCAAAATACCTATCTTCAAAAGAAGAGGTGTTTCGTTATCTGGTCCATGGTCTAAAAAGTCGACTGCTTGCAGGTCCCAACCATACAGGAATTTTTCACCTTCCACTGTTTTGTTTAGGAGTCCAGGGCACTACTATATAGTAGTGATATGCAGCTTGGGTGCTTGGAGGATATTGATCCTGAACATCAGCTAGTTGACCTGCAGACACTAGCTAGCTACTGCCATATACTCAAAGTCCAGACTGTCTGGACTGTTTTACATGGTGGTTCAGGTCCAGATCTAGGGGTGTGGCTGAGGGGGCAGGAACCCCTCCCTCGAAATCAATTACTTACATTAGCATGACAGATATTCATGGAATTATCCAAATATCAAGGGTGTTTATAATGTGAAACTCTTATCCTAAACTTGCATTGCTGATATGCTGGTCTAGTACCACCAATTCAGGGGACCAATAAGTTTCAGATTGTGCCTCTTCAAGGACCCATAATTTGATTCCCATGTGTGCAATCTTGCTGGCTGGTAGAAGGGAAATTCCGGGGGAGAAGACCACAAGTGGGTTTAACTAATGCTCCACTGCCCTGTAATTTTCTCCATCTTCTAGGGTTTCAGAACAGAAGTGTTACTCGAACCAGGTGTACATATTATGTAAACTCACTTGATTGCATTTAAATAAAAAAATTCTCGTTTGGGATATTCAAAAGCTGATAGATGGTGAGTAACTAGGATGAGTAGTAGGCAATTGTGAGTAGCCATCACAAAGCTAGGCAACACAGACTAGAAGGCATCAGCTAACTGTCAATGGTAATTTAGACATAGACCATAATCATCTATCTTTCAAAACAGCTACCTGACTTTTCATGCAATACCCAACCACCTGTACCTGGCTCTCACCACAATCCTGTCTGAGTGTGTCTCAATAAAATCCCACCCCTTCCTAGAAAATCTTGTTGGCGCCAAATCTGGCTCTACAGGCAAGCAATCTTCGAAGAAGCAAACTCCACTCTTCAGTCCTTTTTCTCAGACTCCTTCTCTATACAATCTATGAACACAATGGCTCAAACTCTTCATGACAACAAAGACACGAAACATCTTTTAAATGTCATTAAGCAAAGATGCAATCTTCCTCTCCTAACTGAGAAGTTCGTGTGTGCTATCAGAAGAAAAGTCAAATTGTTTTAAAAAAAAGCAAAGTCTCTTTAGACACAGAATGCTTGGTCTGAATACTTCGAACTAGAAACAAAGTCTCCTCTACCCTAAGGTTTGCCAAAACAAAACTTTTCAAAGCCAAGCACAAAAATTAATATCCAGATGGAGTTTTGGTGAACTTACTAACTTTCACCTCCACAGAACCAATACCAGTTGATCTGACACTACAGAAACAACTTCACTTGAAAAAGCCAAATTTCAACAAAGCTTATCCGCCATGTTTTACTGCTCCTCAATGGCCCACAACTCCAGCTCAGCTCCAACACGTGGCCCATCTTTATCCAACAACAAATGCACCCAGAAGGAATTCCACATACTTCTGTCATCCTGCAAAACTATTGCCTCTGGACCTGATGGAGTCTCTAGTCTCAAATGATTTGTACTGCAATCTTCATCACTCCTATAATTTAATCGATCTTCAACCTATCACTCAAGATATCTGATCTCTGGACGATCTCATGCGTCACTCCAATTCCAAAACACGGTAACCCCTCCTCTCACTCCAACTACAAATCTCCCTCCCTTCTTCTCTAATCTCAAAGGCATTAGATTCTCAAAAAAAATCAATTCATCTAGATCCTGCCATATTGTCAACTTGGATTCAGTCCATCTTCCACCCAGGAAGCCTTGCTCTATAATTCTTGACTTCCACCAGTTTCTCACAAATAGCCTCCTGTTTTCTTCAACATTAAGAAGGCCTTTGATTCTGTAACACACATACAAATTGTTAACTCACTACAGAAGATTGATATCTGTGCCCCACCCCTACTCTGGATGTATAAAATTAACAACCTATTAGCTATATCTGGTTGACATAGGAATTCTATTGGTTACGTCAGTTGTACTAGTAATTCAGTTTTTGCAGTCCCAACTGAAAGAGAATTTGCCAACCAAAAATAAGTTCAGGCTCTTGGGAATGGTGCCCCAGCAGCCAGGCAAGTTCATTCCGTCTCAATTGAACTGCTGTTAGGCTGATGTACTGTGCCTCCTTCACTGCAGTTTCTTCTGTCCTCTGGACAGGTCCAAGGTGGTGGCTTTCTCACACAAAATAGGATGTCCATTATCCCACACATTTTCAGCAATTGCATACTTCTCTTTAGCAAACTTTATACAGGCATTTTGATGTTCTTTCACTCTGGTCTCCAGTCTTTGATGGTCTCCCCTATGTAGTACACAGCTACATGGGATTCTGTACACAATGCATGAGTGCATATTAGCAGGTAAAACATACTTCACTCTGCTCAGTTGTGTCTTCAGAGTTCTTCCCGATCTGAAAACGACTTTAATGTTGAACTTCCTGCAGACCATCCTGATGTCTTCACTCATCCCTGCTGCATAAGCAATCACTATCATAGGATCCTTCTTTTTAGACCCCTCATTGCCTGTATCAGTTTCCTCATTTTCTTTTCTGTATTTAGATCTACCTGCAGATGAAAGGTTGATGAAGGCTTGCAATAACCATTTTCTACAAAGACCTTATTCAAACGATGTTCTACCTTCCAAAGTTCCTCCCTTCTCACTCACTATTCTCCTGGCTATATAGTCCAAGCTCTTCACCACTCCTCTTCAGATATCAATAGGATGATGTGATCTACAATCAAGGCACTGGTTGGTGTGCGTGAGTTTTCTGTAAATGGTTGCAGTTAGCCTTCCGCCTTCCTTCCTGTGTAGGTGGCAATCCTAAAGGGCAATGATCCGTCCACTTCAAGCTCCATGGTAAACTTTATGGATGGCCTGATGTTATTCAGATGGTCCAACAACTCCTGCTCACTTCCCTTCTTCACAATACAGAAGGGGTATCACCCAGAAATCTCTTCCAAAACCCTGGCTTCAGTGTGGCAGTCAAAAAATTACCTATAAGGTCGACTACCACTGCAGTACTGGAGAGCCCATTGCTGCATCCTCTTTCTGCTCATAGTAACTTTCTTGATAGCTGAAGTAGGTGCAGAAGTCCTGTTTTGGTCAACATTCCTAAAAATTACTTCCAAGACCTCATCAATGTGTGAACATTGATAAAAAGAGAGGAAACAGCAAAACTGACAAGACACTCATCCTGTGCCAAAACATTCCCCTTGAATATGCTTGATATCATATCCAATACTGTTGCGAGAAAGATTTTAATTAAAATCTACAAATTTCGTTTTTTGACCATCATGATGGATAAATCTGCCGATAAATCTAACAAGGAACAACTTACAGTAGTAATTAGGTGGATTGATGATGTCATAGAAGAATTTATGGGAATGCTACTTTTTCCCCCCTACTACTGTTGACAGTATTGTTGCAGCACTGAAGGACATC
This sequence comes from Cladorhizidae sp. MBARI D1340-BT2, assembly GCA_028752905.1. Classification (NCBI taxonomy): domain Eukaryota; kingdom Metazoa; phylum Porifera; class Demospongiae; order Poecilosclerida; family Cladorhizidae; species Cladorhizidae sp. MBARI D1340-BT2. The sequence continues at coordinate 2,041,927 of JAQNBH010000008.1, forward strand.
CTGCTTTGCTTTCAGATACCACTACGAAGATCCAGGGTCAGTGTTATCAAAGAAGTGTTGCAGCTAAAATCCAGCAGTTTGAGCCAAGGCTGATTTTACATGCTCTGAATCTGAGTGTTAATGAAACCATCAATTCTTGTACTACTATAAATGATTGCCTTACACTTGTTTTGAGCTTTCAAATTTTCTCCTAAACAAGCTGTCATTCTTTAACCCCCCCCCCCCCCCCCCCCCAAAATGGAGAGTGATTTTCCTATTTGAATCATGTGTTCCACTTAGACTGTATCCATTGCTAGTATTATTGCCAACTTATGCAATTGTGTGAAAAATTCCACCAAAATCCTTCACAGAAATGAAAGGCAGATTCAGGGTTGTATCTAGTCAGATGGTGTCATTTAGATCCTTGTTTGGTTAGTTACTGCCATTTTTCACCATACGTACAAATTCAATCAGACTGGGATTCAAGACAAAGGCCAAAGAAAATGCCAACTATATACACTGTATCACCCCCACGACTGCCCATAAGTAGTTGAAAAGTGAAAGAAGTTGAAGCGGGCCTGGCTCTCCGGCAACTGAAGACTGAAGCAATACAAGTGGCTACCTTACACATGGTTACTGAGGAAGAAGCTCGAGCCAGGAAAAACCTACGAGCAGTAATGCATAGCACTTGTAAACTAGCAGAAGGGTGTGATTTTCTAAACTATGAGATCTTGGGGGGCAGGCTTATATTTGGTGTCAAAGATGGCTAGGTCAGAGAGCAGGTACTGCAGGTAACCAGCCGCACTCTAGCCAAGAGAGATGAGATCTGCCATTCTGCATACAGTATGCTCATGCAGCTGAAGCTCATTGAAGATACTTCAGGAGGAATTGTAAATGTGGTAGGATCAGGCAAGGAACAGAATAAGCCTCAAGCAGAAAGAAAACACAGCCGAGAATGCTGCGTGCTGAGTTCTACAAAAATAAACTTTGCCTTGCATATGACAAGACTTGCACAAAGTAAGACTTGCACAAAGTGCTACAAGCTAAACCATTTTGCAGTGAAATGCCGAGGTGGAAGAGGAATGCCATGTTACATAAAGGCTGTGGGGAAGACACAGAGGACAACACATCAGAAATTTTTTATGTATCTAATGTAAACTTAGATGAATTATAGTTTGTCAATTTCGACAAGCATCTGCTTAACTATGTATGTTTCCAAGCAGATACAGGAGCCCAGTTTAATGTGGCACCCTTAGTAATCTACAAGAAAGTTACAAAGGATCACCAGTTAGACAAGGTGACCCCCTGCTAAAACAATGGCATTCTCAGTAGTTGGCATTGTCCTCCTGTTGGTGCAACGAAGTGACTTCCAGTCTCAGTTGGACTGAAAATTAGTCAATCATAGTGACATCAGGCCTCTTTTAGGAAGGAAGTTATGCCTTGGGTTAAAGATTGTGACATATCTAGCTAATTTAACCAGCTTGACCAAAATGGGACAACTAATAAGCCCATTCCCATGCCCTCCCGAGTTAACCAGGTGAGTTAAATCGTATTATATTGAGAATAGCAATCAAAGAGTTGAACAATTGTAGTGAATCACAAAGATAGCTTGGTCTACGATATCTGAAACACAAGTTTCTCTAGCTCTTAACTGGTAGATGTTCACCATTATTTAGTTTGATCCGTGAGAGACTCTTTTAGGTTCCCTGACCAATCATGCATCGATCCGCTGCCAATTCCTTTCAAGGTCATGTTTGTGTACTTGCGGGGACAGGTCAGCCAAATCAGTTTGCTCCCTCGTGAAGTCTAGTGACCTTGAGTCAGGTGAGAGCTGTGGTGTTCCTGCATATGTATGGCTGGTTTGAACAGGAAGATGTGGTGTCTTGTTAAATGATGTGGGTTCATATTGACATCTGGAGGTTTGGCATTGTTCTTAGGATCAACCATGTCAGAGCTGGAAGGGGCATCTCTGACAGGAAGCAATTGTAAACCAGACAACTTCTACAACAACAGAAGAGGATATGCACAGCCAAACACAGTGGCAAAGACACTACCATGACCAACATACAAAGCCTTTCCCTCTGGGGATACAGCTTGATGTGCCTTCCTGGCAAAACCACATGGAGTGCTGCTTGTTCAGTGGGCCAAAGAAATTATGCATTCAAAATGGGTGAGAAAGTATTCAAGGACAACCTCCACCAACTCACTCATTATAAGCTACCACCCAAAAATTTTATTTTGGTGGAACCATTACCAGAGCTAGAGGAACCAGTGCAGTCTGGTCAAGTGTCGGACCAGAACAGTCCTACACAGAGTGAGCATGCCTGGGAATGTCATCACCAAGTGAACTACTTTTGGCTTCCTGAGTTCTTTCCCTGCACCTCCTAGTAGATCTGATTGAATCCGCAGGCCCCCGCTGATACATTCCATACTGACTGAATTAGCTATAACAACAGTGCACAGGAATTTGCTAATTATATATATAGGGAGGTATCATGTGTGGTTATAATTTATAGCTTGTTATAAATTTATTATGTCATTGCACACACACCTATTTGGTTCTAGGTAATGCCCAATGGCACGTGCAATGTGAATGCAATTCAATAACAGATTGTTGTCTACCATTGTTGAGTTAGCTCTATTAGCATAGCATTAACCATATACTTTTGTTTTCACACCCAACTTGGTTTCCCCTTTTCCTTCCCACTATAGCTGTTAATCCTTTACCTTCTGTTTCACATTCAACCTTTACCTATTGACTAGGTGTTCTACCCTTTTCCTACCCTTTTCCTACCTACTATAGTTCTACTTGGTCTTATACCCTTTACCTTCCACTTTCATCTTCCCCCTTTACCTACCCACTAGTTGTACTTGATTTGGTACCCTTTACCTAACCTTTTCGTCTTCCACCCTTTACTTGTCCCTAAATAATCCACCCTTTATCTACTCACTTGCTATTTCATTCTTTTTTCTACCCACTTCCTTTATCTAACCACATGACATGCCGTACTTTACAAACTTCCATGCATGACCTACTCGCTTGGTATTCTAACCTTCACTTTATTTACTTGGTGTGCTAACTTTACCTACCAACCTGCTTGTACTCCATGATGTCTATCCTCCTGATGCAAGACAAGTTTGGTCCGGCTGACCTCTAGCACTTTACCTTTGTACTCAAGCATTGAAACCGGAACTAGCAACTTACTCTATTACATCTAATGTGAAAGAATGCAGAGGCAGGTCAGTGGCAATGTGGCTACATCCGTAATGTAACCAAGGATAATCAGAGAGTAATTGGTGCTGCACTGAAACTGGAAATTTGAGCTAGCATGAAAAGATACACTTGGAACATCAAAACTAACACAGTTACAACACCCACGGGCACTTAACCTCATGGGTGGGCACTTGCTCCAGCAACCCTGCAGCCAGATAGCAAGTATCACTCCATATAATGCACATTAAACATTGTACTCGGATTTGAAATCCAGGGCATGTTGCACTGTGTGCACAAACATAACTTGGCCTGAAATTGTATGGTTGTGCCAGACGGTGTTTATTGTTAATAGCTAACCTACTCTCCACCCACAATCAGATTCCTCCAGGCCCTCCACTTCTTCTCTGTCTGACAGATCTCCTAAAGGACCTTTGTCATCTCCGATCTCCTTCAGGAACACTTTCTCTGATATGTTTATCCTCTTATCTATGCTGTTTTACAGTTTAAGATCCCACAGTAAAGGAAGGATTGACTATTAGCTTTTATGAAACCAATACAAGCAGCCGATCCCCAATTAATAGTGTCTTGGGGCCTTAAAGTTGCCTTTCTTGATCCTCCAAGTGTTTGAGTTTCTCCCCCACACCATCCAAAATTCCTTCATTTTGTCCTTGAATATTTTGTTCACAGAAACGTCCATTGGCTCTGCGAGAGATGTAGCTACAAATGCATAGACAGAGTGTAAGGACATCATTTATGATGACAATATTGAATTTGGACCATGACCATCTATGTACCTGGTATGAATACAATATCTGTTTCGAACTCCTATGCAACATATTTATGTTGGCACACTAGTGAGGTTGATAGGTGTTCAGGACAAGTAGTCACCGGTTTTGCTATATGAAGAGTTTTCCCACACCCTATGTAGCCAAATTTTTTATTTCGGGAAAATTATCCACCATTTTGGTGGTATGAACCCAAGATTATCAGGCACCTGAATGTTCCTTTTCTCCTTGTAGATGACAAGAGCGGGGAGTTTGGTTCACTCTGTTGTTGCACACAGAGCTCTACTGTGAAACCTCTTCAGCACCAGTCATAGCAATTAAAACAGTTCACTCCCCATGACGATTATTTGTGGCAGAAGGCATAAATCAAACCTGTTGAAGAACAATTTATTAATGTATCAGCAGATACAATGCTAACCTCTGATCCATGTTGCCGATCACACATTTTCTGTAGTCATGAAGCTTTTTGTATCAGAAATTGTTTTTACAGAAATCAACGAGCTACAGAGCTTATAGTCTTCTGGAAGCTTTTGAGATGTGTCCATGTGCCACGTATACATACAACCCACATTCCATTGCTTCCCCCATCCATGCAGAGAGATGCAGGATGCAAGGAAGCATGGATGCTCTCAGCAATGTGTAAGGCCTTTTCCTGGATAGCCTTGTTAGGAACAACCCTGCCTTCAGAGCTCTCTAGCTCTGGGTAGTGGAAGTTGTCTGAGTCAACTTATTGGCTGATAATTGATGCTTCACCATGTAGTTTCAACTTCTTCTTCCACTGCCTATATTGGCATCAAGCAAAGCATGATATTTTTCGTTTCCCTCTCTTACTCATTTTCTGTGCACTCTAAACATTTTAGCAGTCAATGTCAATTTTGCATCCCTTGTGCCCTGTACTATCCCACAACTTCCTCTTTGAAGCACACTCACTGTGTAAGTTTCAGCTTCTTTCCAGCATAATTTGTGTCATCTAGAATGTGTGACAGCACAGGATGGTCTTATTACCATGTGGTGTGTGCTCATGAATTTTGAATGGTATGGTTTTGGATCATTAATGAATGTTGTTCAGTTGCTGTTAGTTCTCTGAAGGTTAGAAAGCTAGCATCTATGTTTAGTTCTGTCCATTTTCACGTATATTGAAGGCCTCCAATTATTCAGCTATCTTCCAGAAAGTCATTGTTATGAATCTTCACCTTTTTCCAGCACCTTCATGGCTGTTCATCTATCAGAGCAATGGAGGTCTTGACTTGATCTTATTATCGTGAGCTCAGTTTACACTCTAATTCTGTATCATACTTGTAACACTCATATATAGTTCTGATTACTAGAAGGACCATTCCTTACCTAGTCCATGACAGCAAAATTCATCTCAAAGTAAACACTGGTATGGAGAAATGGATATGTTTGGGTAGATCACACAGAAGTTGATGGTTGAAACTTTCTACCCAATAACTATCTCAATACGGCAGTTATTAGCTATATTGCATTCTACATTTCACTTCAGACCTCAAAAAATGCTTTGCTCATAAAAAGGCTGCTATTTATAATGTGGCAAAATTCTTGATTTGATTTGAAGACATAAATATGAGTTTTACAATGACCTTCTCAATAATCAACTTGAAAATTACTCTCTCGACATATCGACTGGATGCTCTCGTCAAAACATTGAGAGAGTAAATTTAAAGTTGATTATTGAGAAGGTCATTGTAATTTCACTATGTCAAATGAGAGTTCGTTCATAAGTGTTACCATATTTTATGGCATGTATGATGCATGGGCATATAAGATGCACCCTTATTTCAGCTCAGAACAATAAGGAAAAAATCTATTTAGTGTCGATCAACTGCATTACCTAGTGGTGCTTGTTATTTTCAAGTTACCAGCTCATTCAGAATGAGCATGAAACAATGCCTGAAGCTAGGATTAGAGTTTGAAGAACTTTGTTTACCACCCACCCTAAAGCAAAGAGGTGTCATGGCTACCAGATTATGGAAACAATCTAGTCTACCATGCTTTAGTGACCATTTGGAGATCATGCTTCTCGATCTCGAAGGCTATCTACGAAGTTGAGGCAATGTTTTAGAATTTTTGATGCTCCCTCTCCTATAGAAACATGCACAGATGGAGTCTAGAAGATTTACCTGAGCTTAGGGAAGCTCTTAGTCTGTGGATGATGCCAAGCACTAGCAATGAAAGGAAAAAGCGAACTATAATTTTCTGTGCAAATCATTTTTAATATGTAGCTAGCTAGCGTATTTGGTTAGATAGAGAGATGGGGCCTATACATGCTAGTAATGGACTCTTATAAGCAGCATCTTATTTTCTAGAAGTACTTATAAACATGTTTAAAATGAACTAGCTATTCTTTTAGTGGGCCAGCCTATAGGCATCTATCACGGTTAATCGGTTAAGCATCCCACAACTTTGCCGCTTGGCCACACTTTTTTTTACTGTTCTGCTGCTCTGTTGCCATGCTACTTTACATAGTTTATGACTTCTAGTTTATAGCTGATAGTATAGCTTGATCCCTTTTCTTCCTGTAGCCATATTAGTGAGGGTAAGAGGACTCAATACTGAAGCAACCAGCAGTAATAATGGCAAGACTAAACACAGACACAGTCGAAAAAATAGTGCAATTTATAATGACTTCATATATAAGATGCAGTGCGATTCTTCGAGCTTTTTGGACAAAAGGTGCATCTTATATTCTATAAAATACAGTATTTAACAGACAAAGGTCCTCCTCACAGCAATACGCATAGGTCTCCTTCAGAGTTTCTGTGTGATGGTGGATGGTCATGGGGTCAGAAAGAGTCGTCTTGATGAGAAAATAATTTGGCATGTGACATGGAGAATTCTGATGATATTCCAAGTGGTTACTCTAAATGTAAAAATTTACATTAATTTACAATATACCAAATAAATATAATAGCTACACATGTATCATAGTGAGACTGGGGATACTGGCCACAAGCTCTGAAGAACCTCTGGTCACCGCAATTCTTCATGGACCAGTAGAAGTGAACTTTTGATGCTCCTTCCTAATTCATGCAGATGCTACACTAAAAGGGAACATTTCATACGTAATTTAGGAACTTACTCTTGTCGACAAGTTCTGGAAACCAATTTCCTCCTGGTCCCTCTGTAGCTGCTTGGCCACATTTATAGTCCCTATAGAGTCTTACAATTACAAATATCAAATGCGGTTTACATGGTCACTAACAAATTTCACTGGATAAGAGATCCAAAGGCAAATTTATGACCCTTTCAGAAAATGGACATGGGCATGATCAGGTTACCATGTCTGGGGTCATATGAATCTTTCAGGTGAAGGTTATTATTGGTCACATAGCATGGATGTTGTTGCATGTTCTGTGCCAACTCCATTATGCCATGAAGTAAAGTTCAGTATACACTGGAATCACATTAACATGCAAGCAACAACTATGAGGCATCGACACATTACTGTAATTTACATGTTAGCAGAAATGATCTCAAATTGCGTGCTCATTATATCCTGGGCAATCACTTGTGGAAGCACCTTCTTTGGGCACTCAAACTCTCTTGTTAGAGCAATTCCATGGTCAGCATGAGCAACACTTGCTATCACAACAATCTTCTCTTTACTATATATATATACATATGTGACAGGATCTGAGAAAAATCCTCACTTGGAGCGGAGTATTGAATTGTGCTCTAGCTAAAACCATGCAATAATGAAAAATATGACATTTTTTAAATATTACCTTGCCAGTATAATTGGTCTTTCATCTACCTCTGTGTCAAATTTGACTGCTTGAAACGGCTGCTTTCATGCCAAGCATGCCCTCTAAAAACTTCTACTTCTCTTTTGAGTTCCGCGTACACAAATTGAAGTTTTACGACGTGGAAGTGTGGGAAATTACCACCTCGATTCCTGGGTTCGAAGTGCATTACCACAGTAACAAAATCCAGTGCTTTATCTATGAATGCCAAAGCAAGTGCTGAGGATACTGCCAGAGCTGTGAATGCTTTTCTTCACCTCTGTCGTGAGGACCAGCAGCCCTTACTTGATGTCATTTCAGCATGGGAGACTGTGCAGAACTGGAGTGATGGGGATGAGGATAAAAATGATGAATGTATGTACTAGCACAGCATTTATAAACCAATTTTAGGTAGTATAACACAGTCATAGAGTAACAGAAATAGAGACACTAAAATAAAATATTGGAAAGGAAGGGGGCTTTTAACAACCACAACAACCATGATAGGGAGGTGGGAGACAATAATTATAATGAAATGCATTAATGAATATTAATGAATATTACAGGGAGTGACGATGAAGAACCTGCGTGCTATATTAGTTTGATGGAACCTCTAGCTGGAGCAGGATCTGAGATTAGAAGGAGGGTAGGAACGACAAAGAGGAAGTGATTGGCAGAGATGAACAAGTCCTTGAGGTACTGACTCGGGTACAATTTTTAGCAGATGTAGAGATCGAGCTAACAGTATCTGACACAATGGAGAAGGAACTTGTTACTAACTTCATGGATGTTGGATGTGGTTGTGAGAACTGGCATGGAAGAAACTGTTCTCTGCAATTTTCTGTACAACACACCTGTGACATTCATTCGCAGTGTGCTTCCCTCTCCCGTAACGAGCTGGATATGGCCCTGCTTGGACAATTGATGGCAAATTCAAACTTTAGTGAGAATATGTCCACAGATTGTCATCACTCCCGGACAAGTAGGATAAAAAACTACATAAAATATCATCACCATGGTCGACAAGTATGTCCCAACATGTTTCACTTTTTGCATACTATTGGTGAAACACGCTTGAAGAACCTGATCAAGGCCTTCAAGATAAAACGACTCTTACCTCGCTTACACATGGAAACATCAAACGACTCCCGAAACATGCACTTTTGCTTTCTTCTGTGGAATACGTTGTCCGTTCTCTGCTAAAATGCTGACCAGAATGCTCTTCTTCTACATGGTCGTATTCCAGGCTATATATAGCAGATCAGATATAAAACTTTTGCCATCTAGCATATAAAAGCGAGGAATTTGGAGGGTATATCATGAATCTTCTGAGGCTCCACAATGTGTTCATACTGCTGCATACTCCACTTTCTGTAGGCTATGGCGGTCACCCCTTCCAGCAGTGATAACAATGAAGCCTATGTCTGATTTGTGTTGGACTTGTCAGCAAAATAGTACAGCGATCCTTCGAGCTGCCAACTGTTTGGATGTTGAAAAATCTGCTACCATACGAGAAGCTGAAGAGCATCTCGGGGTCATCCAGCTAAGAGGTCATTCTACAAAACTGTATGTGATTACTGTAGGCGATGAGTGATTAATTTTTTCTCGGCATGTGGCACATTTACACCCCCACCACCTCACTCTAAAGTTCCTTCCAACTCGAACAATCTTGCTGTGCACTACTCATTCGATTATGCACAGCAAGTTCACTACCAATCTGATCCTCTGTAGCCCGGTCCGATCTTTTTTTTACTCCAAGAAAGTGCAGCATATTTGGAGTTAACTGCAAAGCTTTCCTTCGACAGATCAATTTCCTTACAGATGAGGCTGGGGACTGTAGAAAAGGAGTAAATGCAGTGGTGAGCCAGCTCCATTATTTTTCGAACAGATTTTGAAGAATCAGTTGTCAACCCACTTTGATGTGCTTCCTTCCATTGTTGTTCCTAAAATATGTGGTGTGTATAGCTAAAGGGTATATAGATATGTGGTGTGTAGCTACAGCTAAAGGTTACATAGATATGTGGTGTGTACAGCTAAAAGTTATATAGATATGTGGTGTGTATAACTAAAGGTTACATAGATATGTGGTGTGTACAGTTAAAGGTTACATAGATACGTGGTGTGTACAGCTAAAGGTTACATAGATATGTGGTGCCTTGTGTATAGATCTCTATCAGCAGAGATGGTATATCTACAAATAACATATATTCCACTAGATACATCCATAGCTAAATGTTTTGCATAAAACCCGAGGGACAGTATATAATTAGTTTTTATACAGTGAAAGCTATAGGTAGCTTCCTACAATTGTAGATCATCTAATAATTATAAGTTAATTCATGTACAGTGAAAGAGAAAGCTGTATGTAGCTTCCAACAATTGTAGAACAAGAATAATAAAAAATAGTAATGTTTTTAAATATCTTTTATTGTTATCATATGTTATTATTTATTATTTATTTGTTTTTATTATTGTTATATATATTATCTATATTATTTATTATTAGGGATTGGACCACGACTAGTGTTAGGGCTTGGAAAATGACTAGAATTAGGGCTTGGATAACTACTAGGGTCAGGGCTTGCGCAATGACTTGAGTTAGGTCTTGGTACTAGGGTTCGGATTTGTACAATGACTAGGGTTATGGCTTGGATAATGATAAAGTTAGGGCTTGGACAAGGACTAGCAATAGGGCTTGGACCATGACTAGGGTTAGGGCTTTGACAAGGACTAGCTTTAGGGCTCCATGACTGGGATTAGTGCTTGGACTATGACTAGTCTTAAGGCTTGGACAATGCCTATGGTTAGTGCTTGAATAATGATTAGAATTAGAGGTCTAGGGTTTTGGCTTGGACAATAACTATGGTTAGGGCTTGAACAATGACTAGGGTCAGGGCTTAGACAAGGACTAGGGTTAGGGCTTAGACAAGGACTAGGGTTAATCACAGCTACATCTGCAGTCTCTCCCTCTCTCTCTGTGTGTAATATAAATATTACAGATTTACAGCCATTGCTACATAGATATGTGGTGTGTACAGCTAAAGGTTACATAGATATGTGGTGTGTATGCTAAAGGTTACATAGATATGTGGTGTGTATGCTAAAGGTTACATAGATATGTAGTGTGTACAGCTAAAGGTTACATAGATATGTGGTGTGTACAGCTAAAGGTTACATAGTTATGTGGTGTGTATGCTAAAGGTTACATAGATATGTAGTGTGTACAGCTAAAGATTACATAGATATGTGGTGTGTACAGCTAAAGGTTACATAGATATGTGGTGCGTATGCTAAAGCTTACATGGATATGTGGTGTAAATAGCTAAAGGTTACATAGATATGTGGTGTGTACAGCTAAAGTTTACATAGATATGTGGTGTGTATAACAAGCTAAAGTTTGCTTAGTCTTTTCCTTGTATAGATCACTATCAGCAGAGATGGTATATCTACAAATAACATAATTATATGTATAATAGTAGTAGGCAGAATATTCCACTAGATACATCCATAGCTAAATGTTTTTCATAAAATCAGAGGGACAAGTTTTTTTTATACTGTGAAAGCTATAGGTAGCTTCCTACAATTGTAGATCATCGAATAATTATAAGTTAATTCGCGTACATTGTAAGAGAAAGCTGTATGTAGCTTCCAACAGTTGTAGAACAAGAATAAAAATAAATAATATAATAATTTAAAAAATAATAATGTCATTTATTGTTATCATATGTTTTTATGTTTTATTTATTTATTTTATATATTATTATATATATTAGGGATTGGACCACGACTAGTGTTAGGGCTTGGAAAATGACTAGAATTAGGACTTGGACAATTACTAGAGTTAGGGCTTGGGCAATGACTTGAGTTAGTGCTTGGACCATGACTGGACCATGACTAGTGTTAGGGCTTGGAAAATGACTACGATTAGGGCTTGGACAATTACTAGGGTTAGGGCTTGGGGTTAGGGCTTGGGCAATTACTTGAGTTAGGGCTTGAACCATGACTGGACCATGACTAGTGCTAGGGCTTGGAAAATGATTAGGCCTTGGACAATTACTAGGGTTAGGGCTTGGACAATTACTAGGGTCAGGGATTGGGCAATGACTTGAGTTAGGGCCTGGACCATGAGCATGAAGACCCTCTTATTTCACATGTCTCTCACTCATGGAGCTACCCCCAATATTCTAATGCCATTATAAAGCACACAGAATATAGTGGCCAGCATGAAGACCCTCTATGACTGGACCATGACTACACTTAGGGCTTGGACAATTAGTAGGATTAGGGCTTGGACAATGACTTGAGTTAGGGCTTGGACCATGACTGGACCATGACTAGTTTAGGGCTTGGAAAATGACTAGGATTAGGGCTTGGACAATTACTAGAGTTAGGGCTTGGACAATTACTAGGGTTAGGGTTTGGGCAATGACTTGAGTTAGGGCTTGGACCATGACTGGACCATAACTAGGGTTAGGGCTTGGACAATGACTCTGATTAAGGCTTGGTCAATGACTAAGGATTGGGATTGGACAATGGCTAGGGTACGGATTTGTAATGACTAGGTTTATGGCTTGGATAATGATAAAGTTAGGGCATGGACAAGGACTAGCAATACAGCTTGGACCATGACTAGGGTTAGGGCTTTGACAAGGACTAGCATTAGGGCTTTGTCTATGACTAGGGTTAGTGCTTGGACTATGACTAGTCGTAAGGCTTGGAAAATGACTGGGGTTACGGTTTGGACAATAACAATGATATGGGCTTGAATAATGATTAGAATTAGGGTTTGGACAATGTCTAGCATTTAGGCTTGGTCAATGACTAGGGTTAGGGCTTGGATAAGGACTAGCATTATGGCTTGGACAATGACTAGGATTACGGCTTGAACAATGCCTAGGGTCAGAGCTTAGACAAGACTAGGGTGGCTTAGACAGGACTAGGGTTAATCACAGCTACATCTCTCCTTCTCTCTCTGTGTGTAATATAAATATTACAGATTACAGCAATTGCTACATAGATATGTGCTAATGGTTACATAGATATGTGGTGTGTATGCTAAAGGTTACATAGATATGTGCTAATGGTTACATAGATATGTGGTGTGTATATGCTAAAGGTTACATAGATATGTGGTGTGTACAGCTATGTGGTGCGTACAGCTAATGGTTACATAGATATGTGGTGTGTATGCTAAAGTTTACATAGATATGTGGTGTGTTTTGCTAATGGTTACAAAGATATATGGTGTGTATGCTAAAGGTTACATAGATATGTGGTGTGTATGCTAAAGGTTACATAGATATGTGGTGTGTACAGCTAAAGGTTACATAGATATGTGGTGTGTACAGCTATGTGGTGCATACAGCTAAAGGTTACATAGATATGTGGTGTGTTTGCTAAAGGTTACATAGATATGTGGTGTGTACAGCTAAAGGTTACATAGATATGTGGAGTGTACAGCTAAAGGTTACATAGATATGTGGTGTGTATGCTAAAGGTTACATAGATATGTGGTGTGTATGCTAAAGGTTACATAGATATGTGGTGTGTATACTAAAGGTTACATAGATATGTGGTGTGTATAAAAAGCTAAAGCTTGCTTAGTCTTTTCCTTGTATAGATGGAAATGGTATATCTACAAATAACATATATATATAATTGTAGTAGGCAGAATATTCCACTAGATACATCCATAGCTAAATGTTTTTCATAAAACCTGAGGGACAGTATATAATTAGTTTTTTGTACTGTGAAAGCTATAGGTAGCCTCCTACAATTGTAGATCATCTAATTAGTTTTTTGTACTATGAAAGTTATAGGTAGCTTCCTACAATTGTAGATCATCTAATAATTATAAGTTAATTCACGTACAGTGAAAGAGAAAGCTGTAGGTAGCTTCCAACAGTTGTAGTGCAAGAATTAAAAAATAAATAATATAATAATTTTTTAAAAAAGTAATGTTTTTAAATATCTTTTATTGTTATCATAATATGTTTTATGTTTTATTATTTATTATTATAATTTTTTTAAATTATTGTTATATATATAAAATATAATAATATATATAACAATAAATTAAATAATTTTCAGCCCTTCCATCACTTCAATCAAGTCTCACAAGTACAATGCCTCTCAGGAATGCAGCCTAATCTTTGTCGGAGATATTACCCTATATGATTATAACTAATGGGTGCAATATTGTGTATAGTATATATATAGCTATATTAAACTTGTACATAGCAAGCACATCACATGAGCATGTCTAATTGGTAGCACCGCCTAGGTGCAGGTTTAGAAAAATCTTTCAACTTTTATGACAGTGCAATATAAATCAATTGCACAGGCTAGAGAGTATCTTACACTTTATGCCACTTCACAATATCAATCTCAAAGCATATGTAACAGAATCATCAAAGAAGCATGGGTCACTTATGCTAAACAATTGCTGATGTTCATCATCAAGAATTTAGTAAGTACAAAACCGAAACACAGAAACAGTGCCATGAATGTCACGCAATAAATATACCAGTTTGATCAGATTCCCAACTTCCATGAGTGCAGCTGCCAGATGTTTTTTAGTGTAACGATTGATAAGGGATTAGTGAGCTGTACATGTGGTCATGACAGCAACATGCATGGAAGGAAAACACTAGACCTTTAGCGGTTTGGTAAGTGTTTCTTTTACACAAGACCAACCTCTGACAAGGGTGAGCAGCAGCCTCTTTTACAGGTGAGCTTGAATATAGCTAATATTTTCCTTAACAGTATAATTATAGGAAATTATTATTTAGTATAATTATTAGTACTATTCTTGGTTTATGGAGTGTAGCTACTTACCACTATTCCGAAAAGATTTTTGGTAAAAGGGCGCTCAACGGCTGGGAAACTGGTTTGGTGCACTTTACAATACCAAACACAAGCCTAAGCCTCTGCTGTCTATTGTAAAACTGCTTCCAACTGGTAGCAGGTTGTCACATACTAATTGTAGCCTGTCTGGAAAAGACTGCTCTTTATCTACACTAACAAAGTGAATGTCCTGCATGTAACTCATTCTCTCATTCTGTTTTGCTCACTTCGGCACTCACCATCTCCAGCATGCTAAACTATGTACACATGCCTATCCTAAATAAGTTTGTAGACACCATTAACACCTTTACCGAGTGGACTAATAGGGTTGGAAATTGGAGCAGTGTACATCGTGCTGAAAGCTGTAGTTGTTGTTCTGACAACTCCATGTGTGTACACTACTGCCAAAGTATCAAAATTTTAATTATCTGTTGGCTTTTGTGATGTATATATATCTGAGCAAGTCGGAACTTGCCTTGCTTCTAGAATACTTCCGGGATTTAGTAGACTTGTGGTGCAACTATAGGCCACTCTGAAGTGATAGTGAAGGTGCACCACTTGCCTTTGTGCACATTAGAAAGCTGTACAGCCAGAAACTGTGAGAGATAATTACATTTGATATTTCGCCAGTTATCTGCTATGTTGACCAGCACTATAACCACAATGACAACAAACCAAAAGGCAATAATTTATAAGTTATCATGACACGCTCCATCCTTCAAAATGAGTACTCAACTTTTATGGCAGGCATTAGGTGCTTTAAATTTGTATAATTAAATATATTTACAACTTCATGTTCTGCTCCATTTCCTTATTAAGATTATAATTACTGCTGATCCTTTTTTAGTTGTTGTTGTTTTATTAGGACCTGTTAAAGCTTCCAAATTGCTAGGACCTTGCCTCCATGTTGGATTCATGGTGGGTGGAGCCTCATTGAAACCAGTGTTATTAACAGATTCAGTGAACATATTGTGGAGTAGGTTTATAGTAGACAACTGTTCTACAAATATAATATCTTTGCTATTATGATTAGAACAATGCTGTAAGAATCTTCTTGCTAAGATGTCACTAAAAAAATTATTCGGCATTGTTCAGGAAGTTGATCCCAAAACGAGAGAGAAGTGAAATTAGTGATTGCAGTGAAGTGTTACTCTACTGGTCTGTGAACCCAAAATGAAGGAAACCATCGTTAGTGTCGCATAGATGACCCTTTACCTAGTGGGAGGAAAGGGGTCTAGGAAAATTGAAAATTGGTATACTATTCACTAGTGTCATGGTGTGCTCTGCATCATTACATTTCACAAGGAGTGGAAGGTGAAGCTTTAATTTAATTTCTGCCATTTGGTATGGAGTAGAGTCAGCTTCACAGACCAAACAGAACATCCAGAAAGCTCTCTAGGCTCCATTTGTGATGTCAACCTAATGACCCCTCCCACTTTAACAAAGGTTCTTTCTCTTGCTGGCAACTCCATCCATCCAGTTAGAGCAGCCAGCAATAACATTCAAGAAGCACAGTATGCTAGTGTTCCCAGACCCTTGGCATGAATTGAATTGTATGCAACTGAATATAGCAGAACTCATCAGAAGTAGTATGTAAGAGCTTTTCTTCTCCCTATCTTCCCCAGTACAATCATAATAATTGATCTGTGCCCTGTTTTATGACATACTAGCTGAATATTCTACTGAATTTTGTCCAGCAGGCTAATTATTACCCACAGGCAAAAATGCCAGTGACAAGACTATGGAATTTACATTGACAAGTGTCTGAGCTAAAATTTAAAAAAATGCTCATTGGTGCTTAACACTTGTGGCAGCCCTGATTTGATCAGTGCATATGGTCAGAAAACATAATTGGTGGTTGGCTGGGGAATAAACCAGTCTGTAATCCAATAACTATATGTAGCTATTAATTACATAGCATAATTATCCGCTTTATAGGTAGAGCCAAAACATTGCTATATAGCTTATTATGCCTAAGACAGGATTTAAAGTTAAAGAAATGAAGCAGACCTCCTGTATCATAGTCCTCACTTTATTAAAAGTCGTCTTTCCCGTATTATCTGAAAACTATAGTGAGTTTCTTCTGTGTATGTGTAGTAATATAGCATAAACACTACAATAACGCACAGCACACGCATAGTAATTTGCGTGCACACCGACTTTTAGCACGGTGTGTAGCGACCCAGAATTCATGGTGGTACTGCCGCAGATAAACGAAGGCTAGAGCATCTAGTCGAAACATCGAGAGAATACAATTTCAAGTTGATTATTGAGAAGGCTGTTATAAGATTTTTTCCATTAGTGGAAATTCAGCCAGCCTTTAAAGGGTACTAGCATTGATATTGGTGACTGTTTTAGTTACCTTGGATTTTTTGGTTATCTTGGAGTGTAGTCTGTGTTAATGACTTAGCAGTGTGAATGAATACCCCTCTAAATAGACTGGTAAAAATGTGATGATGAAATGGTTGGTCACCAACTTTGTATATACCTACTAAAAGATGCACAAAATATGATTCTGCATTAAAATGGTGTGAATTGTTTTGAGCACTGGTAGAGAAAGGGAAAACTTATTTGGTTTAATTTTCAGCTTGTGGGGCATAAGATATGTGCGGGTCATCTCTTCCCCCCCCCCCCTCCCCACCCCCATGAAATCACAATAACACACACACACACACACACACATCACATGCACAATGTAGTAATTTGGTGACTGACGTTGATTTTCACAAAGTTCACTGAGAGTAGAGAATTTCATTGCAATTGGGTACGTGTGGTAATGATGGTGGGAAGCAAAATTAATGTCATGTTTAACAAGTGCTGGCAATATAATTGCTTAGCAACTTTTGTCATTGAATGCATAGCACATGGCAAAATGGATCTCAGTGAGTTTTCAGTTGAACAGTTTGTCACAAGTTCTTGTTTCTTGAAGTCCCTGGGAGAGGGTGATATATAGTATACATCTGCAAAACAGTGAAGGATTCGCTATTTATTCAAGTAAACAAACTTCCAATACCTGAAAGGAATTGGATGATATATCATCATATAGCTACAAGACAAAACTTTCCTTTCAATAAGTCCTCAATCAGTTCTCTCTCTAACTTTACTTTTCATCTTGATATACTAGACTCCTTGTACTCAGGTCACTAATGACTCTTTATACTCGGGCCACTAATGACTCCTCGTACTAGGCCACTAATGACTCCTTGTACTCAGGTCTATAATGACACTTGTACTCAGGCCACTAATGACTCCTCCTACTGGGCTACTATTGTACTCGGCCACTAATGACTCCTCGTACTGGGGCACTAATGACTCCTTGTACTCAGGTCACTAATGACTCCATGTATTCGGGCCACTAATGACTCCTCGTACTGGGCCACTAATGACTCCTTGTACTCAGGTCTATAATGACACTTGTACTCAGGCCACTAATCATTCCTTGTACTCACTGGGCCACTAATGACTCCTTGTACTCGGGCCACTAATGACTCCTCGTACTGGGCCACTAATGACTCCTTGTATTCTGGTCTATAATGACTCCTTGTACTCTGGTCCATAATGACTCCTTGTATTCGGGGCCACTAATGACTCCTTGTACTCAGGTCTATAATGACACTTGTACTCCGGCCACTAATGAGCATAAAGTAGCAAGAAATTTTTTCTTCTTCTCTATTTCTCTACCCAAATGTATCCATTTCTCCATGCCAGTGTTTACATTGAGAATGAATCTTTCTGTCATAGACAGGGTAAGGAATGGTCCTTGTAGTAATCAGAACTTTTATGAGTGTTGCAAGCATGATACGGAATGCGAGTGTAAACTGAGCTCACACTAGTGAGATCAAACCAAGACCTCCATTGTTCTGATAGATGGACAGCCATGAAGGTGCTGGGGAAAACTAGAGCTTCATAGCAATAATTTTCTGGAAGCTCAATATACGTGAAAATGGACAGAACTAAACATAGATGCTGGCTTTCTAACCTTCAGAGAACTAAGAGCAACTAAACAACATTTATTACCATTCAAAATACATGAGCACACACTGCATGGCAATAAGACTCTCCTGTGTTGAAGATGGCACAGAGTTGTGCTGGAAAGAAGCTGAATGTTATACAGTTGCCTTCAAAGAGGAAGTTGTGGAATAGTACAGGCACAAGGGATGCAAAATTGATACTGACTGCTAAAATGTTTGGAGTGCACAGAAAATGATTAAGAGAGTGGAACAGAAAATATGATGCTTTGCTTGCAATATAAGCAGTGGAAGAAGAAGAGGAAATGACATGTTGAAGTACCAACTATTAGCCAATAAGTTGACTCAGAGGTATTCCACTACCCAGAGCTAGAGTGCTCTGAAGGCAGGTTTATTCCTAACAAGGCTATCCAGGAAAAGGCCTTACACATTGCTGAGAGCATCCATGGCTTCCTTCATCCTGCATCCCTCTGCATAGATGGGGGAAGCAATGGAATGTGGGTTGTACGTAGGTGGCACATGAACACATCTCAAAATCTGCCCGAAAACTATAAGCTGTGCAGCTCGCCGATTTCCATAGAAACATTTTCTGATACAGAAAGCTTCATGGCTCCAGAAAATGTGTGATCGGCATCGTGGATCAGAGGCTAGCTTTGTATCTTCTGGTACATTAAAACCTTGTTCTTCACCAGGTTTGATTTAGTGCCTTTCTGCCACAAATAATCATCATGGGGGAAAACTGTTTTAATTGCTACCACTGGTGCTGAAGAGGTTTCACAGTAGCTCTCGTGCAAAACAGAGTGAACCAAACTTCCTGCTGTTGACATCTTCAAGGAGGAACATTCATGTGCCTGATAATCTTGAGCTCATACCACCAAAAATGGTGAATGATTTTCACTAAATTACAATTATGTTGGCTACGTACGTTGTGGGAAAAGTCTTCATAACATAACTACTTGTCCTGAACACCTGTCAACCTCACTAGTGTGCCAACACAAATATGTTGTGTAGGAGTTTGAAACAGATCTTGTATTCATACCAGGTACATAGATGGTCATGGTCCAAATTCAACATTGTCTTATGATGCCCTCCAATTTTTTACACTCTGTCTATGTGGTTGTAACTAGCCAATGGGCATTTCTGCGAACAAAATATTCAACGACAAAATGAAGGAATTTTGGATGGTGTGGGGGAGAAACTCAAACACTTGGAGGATGAAGAAAGGCAACTTTAAGGGTGATCGGCTGCTTGTGTTGGTTTCTGAAAAGCTAATAGTCAATCCTTACTTTACTTGGGGTATTAAACAGCATAGATAAGAAGATCTCAACATATCAGAGAAAGTGTTCCTGAAGGAGATCGGAGATGACAAAGGTCCTTTAGGAGATCTGTCAGACAGAGAAGAAGTGGAGGGCCTGGACGAATCTGATTGTGGGTGGAGAGTAGGTTAGCTATTAACAATAAGCACCGTCTGGCACAACCATACAATTTCAGGCTAAGTTATGTTTGTGCACACAGTGCAACATGCCCTGGATTTCAAATCCGAGTACAATGTTTAATGTGCATTATATGGAGTAATACTTGCTATCTGGCTGCAGGGTTGCTGGAGCAAGTGCCCACCCATGAGGTTAAGTGCCCGTGGGTGTTGTAACTGTGTTAGTTTTGATGTTCCAAGTGTATCTTTTCATGCTAGCTCAAATTTCCAGTTTCAGTGCAGCACCAATTACTCTCCGATTATCCTTGGTTACATTACGGATGTAGCCACATTGCCACTGACCTGCCTCTGCTTCTTTCACATTAGATGTAATAGAATAAGTTGCTAGTTCCGGTTTCAATGCTTGAGTACAAAGGTAAAGTGCTAGAGGTCAGCCGGACCAAACTTGTCTTGCATCAGGAGGATAGACACCATGGAGTACAAGCAGGTTGGTAGGTAAAGTTAGCACACCAAGTAAATAAAGTGAAGGTTAGAATACCAAGCGAGTAGGTCATGCATGGAAGTTTGTAAAGCATGGCATGTCATGTGGTTAGATAAAGGAAGTGGGTAGAAAAAAGAATGAAATAGCAAGTGAGTAGATTAAGGGTGGATTATTTAGGGACAAGTAAGACGAAAAGGTTAGGTAAAGGGTAGCAGACCAAGTAGAGCTATAGTGGGTAGAACACCTAATTAATAGGTAAGGGGTCCTTGATGTAATGGAAGAAAGATAAATAGAGCTATAGTGAGAGAAGGAAAAGGGGAAACCAAGTTGGTTGTGAAAACAAAAGCATGTGGTTAACGCTATGCTAATAGAGCTAACTCAACAATAGTAGTATGGAACCAATCAGCTAACTATTGTGGGGACCTGCGGATTCAATCTCTGTACACCATGGTCTGAGCCTGTGATGATCTCATGCTAGGTTTTATGAAGTTTAGTAACCAAACCAAACCAGTCAATTACACCCTCTCAACTTTGCATGGGGGAACTCAAGTCACCACTACAAAGGGAATGTAATGGTGTACATGTAGTTAATTATACAGCAGTGTTTTACAATGAAGCCTTCCTGGCTCTTGTCTGTTGCTAGGCCAGGATGCAGCATGGCCCTCACCACACTACAGAATGAGATGCACCATGACAAGCAGTAGATCCTGCTGATAATTCTGTATCTTTGGTGACGACATGTCCAAGGCAGTGATGAGCTTCCATGGTAAGGACAAAAGGCAATAAAACCAGTGCAGTAACCAAAGGAGTTTCAGCTTGATGTAAGTTGCAAGTTGCCTGCTTAAAACTTTACTTTCGGATCCTTAAGGGTGCTGTAAGTTGGATCTTGTCGGTGCCACCATACTTGTAAAAAGTCTAAAATATGAGTAAGTGGTCAAGCCCGTGGGCAAATTTGTAGACACAATTCACACCTTTACCCAGTGAACTAACGAGGGTGGAAATTGGAGTAGTGCACATCGTGCTGACTGCTCTAGATGTTGTTCTGACAACTCCATGTGTCTAGACCACTGCCAAAGCATCACAATTTTAATTATCTGTTGGCTTTCGTGATGTATATCTGAGCAAGTGGGCACTTGCCTTGCTTCTGGATTATTTCCGGAATTTAATAGACTTTGGGCTACTCTGAAGTGATAGTAAAGGTGCACCACTTGCCTTTGTGCGTACTAGAATGCTGTAGAGCCAGAAATGGTGAGAGATAATTACATTTGATATTTTGCCAGTTATCTGCTATGTTGACCAGCACTATAACCACAATGAAACCACAATGACAACAAACCAAAAGGGGATAATTTATAAGTTATCGTGGCACGCTCCATCCTTCAAAATGAGTATCATTTTTTTTAGCAGGCATTGGTGTGCTTTAAATGTGTATAATTTTATATACCGTAAAGTACGCAGCAAGCGCCCTCCACGTAGCAAGCGCCCACTAGGCTATTTTCAGCGATCTAGGATTTGTAGGGTTCACGTAGCAAGCGCCCACTATAATTATAGAAATTGATCGTAATATAGATTTATTCAACCGCACCTGCGTGCAATAACGTTGCAATACGCACGTCTTCCGCTGTCGTCTGTTATTTTTTATTGTTGATATAGTCCTTGGCAGAACTGTTACCTGTAATTGAAAATGGCACAAAGTTGAAAATGGCACAAAGTCATGCAGGGGAAAAAATAAGAAGCTTTACTGTTTCTTTCAAGACTGATGTTGTGGAATGGTACAGGACAACAGGCATGCAAAATGTGACCCACCCAGCGAAAAAATATGGAGTAGATCGAAAGAGAGTTAGAGAATGGAATGAGAACTATGACAAGCTGCTTGATATCAACATTGGGAAGGGAAAGAAGAAGAGGAAACTCAGCAGTGGGGCACCAATTTGTAGCCATCTGCTGCCTGGGAGTCAATTCCAGGAAATTTGATAGAGCGTTCCTTTCTCTTGTGGCATCTCCAACAGCATTGATGGCTCTGACGATAGTCTAATTAGGGATTGCATTCCGACGCTGAGCGAAGACAGAGAGGAGAGAGATAGCGACGAAGATCCGTTCGCGGATTTGGATGAAGATGTGAACGACTTGGCGTCTTTCAGTGAACCTGAGGAATAGCACTAGCTAAATTTTAGTTTCCAGAACAAAATAACATTGTAGCCTAGACTCGAGATAGATATTGCATATTGCTTGAACTCGTCGACTTTATTTGTTTTGTTTCAAAACAGCCCGATGTGCGTTATTAAGAATTATTTCACCAATATCACGAGGCAAGCGCCCACTACATGTAGCAAGCGCCCACCCCTACGATTTGGGGTTTGAAAGATAAGCGCCCGTGGGCGCTTGCTGCGTACTTTACGGTATTTACAACTGCATGTTCTGCTCCATTTCCTTATTAAGATTATAATTATACTGCTGATCATTTTGTAGTTGTTGTTGTTTTATTAGGACCTGTTAAAGCTTCCAAATTCAAGGACCTTGCCTCCATGTCAGATACATGGTGGGTGGAGCCCAATTGAAACCAGAGTTTATTGTTATTAACAGATTCAGTGAACACATTGTGGAGTAGGTTTATAGTAGACAAATGTTCTGCAAATATCTTAATTAGACCCATTGCTGTAAGAATCTACTTGCTAAGATGTTAGAAACCAAAAAATTCAGCATTGTTCAGGAAGTAGAGAGAAATGAAACTAGTGATTGCAGTGAAGTGTTACTGTACTCGTCTGTGAACCCAAAAGGAAGGAATCCATCATTAGTCTCGCATAGATGACCCTTTACCTAGTGGGAGGAAAGGGGTCTAGGAAAATTTGAAAATTGGTATACCATTCACTAGTGTCATGGTGGGCTCTGCATCGTTACATTTCACAAGGAGTGGAAGGTGAAGCTTTAATTTAATTTCTGCCATTTGGTATGGAGTAGAGTCAGCTTCACAGACCAAACAGAACATCCAGAAAGCTCTCTAGGCTCCATTTATGATGTTATCCTTATGACTCCTCCAAAGGTTCTTTCTCTTGCCGGCAACTCCATCCATCCAGTTAGAGCAGCCAGCTCAGGAAGAGCGCAGTATTCTTGTGTTCCCAGACCCTTGGCTGGAATTGAAGTGTGCAACTGAATATAGCAGAACTCATAAGTAGAATGTAAGAGCTTTTCTTCTCCTTTTCTTTCCCAGTCCAATCATAATAATTGATCTGAGCCCTGTTTTATGACATACTAGCTGAATATTCTACTGAATTTTGTCCAGGAGGCTAATTATTACCTCAGGCAAAAATGCCAGGGACAAGACCATGGAATTTACATTGACTAGTGTCTGAGCTGGTTGTGGCAGCCCTGATTTGATGTGCATATGGTCAGAAAACATAGAAATGTGTACCAGTTTGCACATAATGTGTGTTGTGGGAATTGTTGGTTGGTTGGGGAATCAACCAGTGGGTAATCCAATATTTATAGGTAGCTAATTGCAACATCATGTGACTAATTACATAGCATAATTATCCGCCCTGTGGGCTCCATAGGATAGAGCAAAAACATTGCTGGCTTATTACGCCTAAGACAGGATTTTAAAGTTAAAGAAATGAAGCAGACCTCCTGTATCATAGTCCTCACTTTATTAAAAGTCGTCTTTCCCGTATCCGAAAACTACAGTGAGTTTCTTCTGTATATGTAGTAATATAGCATAAATACTAGCTCATGCAGCGCTTATATTGCGTGTACACCGACTTTTAGCACGGTGTGTATAATATAATGACCCAGAATTCATGGTGTACTGCCGCAGGTAAATGGTGGCTAGAAAGATAGAATAGACAAGTCTTAGTTGGAGGCCATATAATAGCTATACATCAGTATAGAGAATTACACTTGAAGCTTTAGCAAGCTAAAATCTTGGCTGCATTGATCAGGCAAGTGAAGCCACCAGCACACAAGTGGGTTGGATGATCTGTAGATCATTATGTATGTCTCTCTAGGTATGTGTGCATATATGTATGTGAAAAGTGTATGATAATTTTAAGCTGACATAAGTAGATCTCTCTTTCAATCAGCTTATTGCCAACATTTTACCAAAATACTTATCACACACCATGATGAAGACTGGAGTATTTCAATTGCAATGTTGGAAATAAAAAATAAAAATCTGATTGAAAGAGAAAACTATAAAGTGTTTTGTGTATCTCTGTGTGGTGTCCATCCTCCATAAAACAATAAGGAAGCTACGCTAATTTTTGTGGAGCAGTTGCACACCATATATGTAGGTAGACCTAGATAGCAAAATCACCTCTGCTCACCTACCAATGCTTTTCCTTCATAACTGGTTAGTCTGGCTTAGAAGGAATTTGAGTTCAACCATCTGGATGTCAGACATTCCATGACATCCAAGCTCAGAAGCCAGAACAACCTCAATAGCTGTGGTGGGTTAGGTTTTTAATGTTTGGTGCATCTGCAGTACAATCAGTTCACTTGTACGGTTTCTCTTTGATGGTCATGGCTAGTAGTAGTTCCGGTTGTCAAGCAACAGGACAACCTCATAGAACAGTAAATTAATTTCATTGAGCGTAAATATATGCACCACAACTGCTTTAAGATGGTTATATAAGATCTACACCACCTACAAAATGTTAAGTAAGTTCTACACCACCTGCAATAGCTTACCAATAATTTGAAGTTAAATCTATACCCACCTACATATTACCACCAACGGAGACTGTGGAAGGAGGGAGATTGGGAGGGAGGTGTTCCGACCCACCACAACCACATCACCACCACCACCCTGGATCATCCACTGCCTATACCATACCTGCACGAAAGAGAGCAAAGTTGTCTGCTCTGTTCATTAATAGGCATACCTTCTAATTTTACCTCTATTATTGTCTTAAATTGCTGTCAGACACCTTGGAAGTTCCCATGCCATCCACTGCAGTACTAAAGTACAATAAAGTCCTTTAGCCCTCTCAATCCACAAGGCCAGACCAGTTTGCCCCTGATAAAGACAATTGTGGCTTCACCTCTCACAGGTAGATGTTTGGTTTATGACCAATGGGATCCCGTTCAACCAAATAGCAGCAGTTGATCCTTTGCCAGGACATGTTATCAGCTTAATATACCACCGAGTAATGGCCACGCCACTGTCATGTCAGATAATATCACCCAGCATGGGGGTGTATATGCTAGCTGTGTACATATCTTGATAATTTAAACAATTAGTTCCAATGTATAACATTTATATGCTGTTTTGCTATTAAAAAAGTGGAGAAATCTTAGGAAAAAGGTGGATAGCCGGTGGTAAAAATGAAATTCTATGTGCACCTCAAATCATCATAGTTCATAACCTTTGGCTCACAATAATTGGCTGATGTGAAAGCAATGATCGAAGCAAAGAAGTATAGCAACACTTTGGAAAGGTAATAATACTATACCCACCCCAAACATAGTAGATATCACATCCATGCAAGTGTCCATGATATTTATAGGATGGTCATTGTGGAAGCTAGCTGTTTATAATCCAATTTGAAGCCCACCTCATCAGATAGCTTCTACACTACTAGGCCAAACATGTCCCCACAATATATCTATAATTGTATCTTCAGCAATGCTATTTCTTGACAAGGTACGGGGTGAGTTCTTGGTATTTGTATCCATGGAAACTATTGGGAAGGAGTGTTGAAGGTTCTGTAAATTAATTTTGTAACAATGTGGTCATCTCTATAAGGAATAATTACTGTGATGTCACAGTATTGATTTATAGAACAATTTTTGTCCTTATTAGATTCTAGGCATTAGTTAATTCTTAATAGTTTCCTTAATATTTGCTCTGCAATATTACATAGTATCTCTGCTGCTGATGGTGGAGGATGTGCATATCGAGCTGTGCAGGGTTGAAATTCTATGTTAAAATACATCTGAGTGACAGAGAGTCTGGTTGCATGTGTCTGAGAGTATGTCTGGAGAGAGCATTGCAGAAGTCACTAACTCTTCACTTACAATGAGTGCTGTTATTTATGCTTCACCTCTAACATGTTCTCTAAGCCATTCAGATGGCACTTTAATGGACACTTTCTTATATATAACTAAACTGTAAGTAAATCTGGAATATTCATCTCTGCATGAAAATATTTCATGTCATTATACTTTCATGGATTCATGGTCTACGAATAATTTTTTTACTGACATTACTAACATGAGACAAGATGCAATTTACTTCTGAAGAGATTTTAGATTGATAGGCTAATCTTGAAAGAGGCTATCACAATTTAGAGCTATATGGAAACTAAGAGAGTCATTAACTAAGAGATCGCTACCCAGTAGCTAGCAGTGAAAAAAGAAGCCATTAATATTGGACACATTCCTAGGAGTTTAACAAAGTTGTGTCACTTCTCTGTACTTCAAATATCATTTCCAAGGATTTTCCCATGGGTTCGGACTCCAAAGCAGAACTCTCCCTCCCCCCCTCCCAATTAGCCAAGTAACTTGGAAAAAAACATTAAACTGCTCAGTATAATCAGTAAAATATTTTGTGGAATTATTAATTTCTCTTTGCCACTGTTTATTGATGCTGATGTTATTGTTGTTACTACTATACTATAATTAT
Organism: Cladorhizidae sp. MBARI D1340-BT2; assembly: GCA_028752905.1. Taxonomy (NCBI): domain Eukaryota; kingdom Metazoa; phylum Porifera; class Demospongiae; order Poecilosclerida; family Cladorhizidae; species Cladorhizidae sp. MBARI D1340-BT2. The sequence continues at coordinate 2,068,994 of JAQNBH010000008.1, forward strand.
CATTATTTTATAATCGTATTACTATTACTATATTATCATCATCATTATTATTAATTATTGTTGTTGTTGTTGTTGTTAAATGCTGACCTTATACAGAGTATATTTTACAAACAATTCCCATTACGATTGCTTCAAGTCCAAAGTCACAAGTAGTGTACTCTGAAGATAATTTTATACTGACTTGTGTTGCAAACTTATCAAGCCAATCTGAAGTTGTGGTGGATTGGAGGTTTAATAATGAAGACATTGACAGAATCCATTCAACCTATAACCGTAGTTTTAACAGCATCACCAGTTCTCTGCACAGAAACAATGCCTCCCAAGATGACTCGGGCTATTACGAGTGCTTGATATTGGATGGTGTGGTTCAACTTGGAAACAGTGCCATGGCCACTGTTAGTGAAAAGGCTTACATTCGTGTTGTGGGTAAGTGAATTAATGTACGTTTTAACCGAGTGATCATTTCTGTTGCTTATTGTTTAAACTAAAATTAAAATATTGATTACCAAATTGCACTGTGTTAAGATACCAATTTGCACTGTGTTAGACAGTTAACCCTACAATTGGCAAAACATGGTATAGAGTGGTGTATGTTTGCATGCTACATAATTGCCCAAGGGATCAGTCATTAGCTAGAGACACAATCATTGTCGAGTTGTTTTTCATTTAGGTCATCACTTGAAGGACAAAGCAACTAAGATTTTTAATGTTACCCTTGGCGACCAAGTGATTCTATCTTGTGACTTGAACCTGACGAACTATTCTGAGGTGGTGTGGTTCAAGGATGGATGGCAAGCTCCATTACTGGTATGCTTTATTACTATACATGGTACACTGCATGATAGAGGCTGCACGGAGAGTGCTCTATTCCTTAACATATTATATACTTTACCTTGGATTTTTAAATATGCAGAAGATTTATTCAGATAAATTCTTGCTTTTGTGTGTTTCGCTCCTTACTCACATTTAATAATTCTATAGATTCTGCACAGTTGAACTAGATAATGGCTCAACATTTCTGTGGCTCTCCTTCAATACCGAAAAATATTGCAATACCTTTACAATTCAAAATTATGTCCACACCTATAATTTTATTAATTTTAATAAAGTACTACTGTACCTATAATATTGGTGAGTATGGTTTTAAAATGGCAAAACGTTATCTCACTATCTGTTGTCTGCATCAGTATGACTCATTTCCTTTCTGTTTTGACAAGTCAATTAAATAATGCTAGTTGTTGGTAAATAAATTGTGTTGTTACTTTTAGTTTTTTGGCTGTACAAATCAGGACACATCACGTCTTGCTAATGTTTGTTTTTTGTTTTTTGTTTTTAGACATCACCTCGGTCGAGAATTAGCTACAGCCTACATCAACATTCTGGCAAGGGAGAGCTCAACAAACCAAATAGTGGAGAAGAACAAGGAATTCAGCGCTAATATCTATTTTAAAAACTTTTCTAACTTGTTCAGCACTCAAAGCGGGCTGCGCAAGGGTAGCATTCTGGTCCCTCTTTTCTATTTTATCTTTCAACTTCAGTACAGCTTATTTACACTCATTTTCTGTTGTTTTGAAACATAAACAAAAAAGCCCGTGGTGTCTCCTCTCCCTAATAAAAATTAGTTTATCTATTTAGGACTGTAGCTATAAAATCACAAAATAATGTGTTTGATGTTGTTGTTTTTGTTTTTGTATTATTAGAGTATCCCCTTGGTAATTTATTGATTAAAATATGGCATGTAAGTTAGCTACATTGAATCAATGAACTTTACTTGTTGATATATACTCTATACTCGATTTTTTTTCAGTCAAGAAATAGATTACTTGTGGATATTTTTGCAAAATTTGAGGTCTTCTGATGCTTAAATTGTCTGAATAGGTCTATTATATATATACAAGTTATGTGTAGCAAAGCAATGAGGTAGATAAAAATAAAATTGATTTTGTAGATGAATTTCAAGGTTTTTAAATTTTCTTTAACTCTGCAATTTTGTATGCAACCTTATCAAAGGATTCAAGGCTTCTACTGTTTAAAACCATGTTCTGGTTTGCAAAACTGCTGCCAACAATAGTTAATGAGATTTTTGGTTGAAGAGATTATCCATTCCCCCTTTAAGAAGTAGATCAAACCAAAGGGAACTGCTAATGCATTTCCTGATAGAAGAGTTATTGCAGTTGTCTCTGACTCTCACAGAAACAATACCCATGCTTACCAAGAGTTTCAAAATGTTAAGCTTTTTGTTCTTCAGATAACTTCTCCCTCAAATATAAAGGTGCAGTTTTTTTTGGAGGCACAAATAAAGCATAGGTGTGGTCAAAAAATTGCATTTATGATTCCTACCTCCATGATAGCATGCACTAATTTATCTGTCTAAATTATTCCAGTGTATTTTATGTGAATATCATATTCATTGCGGTGGAATTTGTTGGTCTTTGTAGAATGTACTTGCAAGTGGGGCACTGGAGATTACTGATATGTCGATAGAAGATGAAGGAGTGTATTACTGTTCATCCACACTTGCTGTGGACCAACTGACACACACATTATTGGTTAACCATGATTCCATAGGTGCGTCAAGGACTGTGCCAGCAACCTTCAAAGCAGTGAATATTGTACAAGGATTTATGCTTGGCTATTCTTATGTATTACAGAACTATTATAGTTAGTATAGACCTAATGCTTTATTGTATTTGCTTATATATAGTTCGGCCAGGAATATCTGATATTTCACAAGTGACAGAGATGTATACTTTCCTCAACGAAACCAGGTTGGATCTGGTTTGTCCTGTTATTGATAATGGATCGAGATTAATTTACTCATGGTACAAAAATGGAGTGGAATTAACAGGACATGCGAATGCAGATAAAGAATTGACATATGTCGCCAACAGCACAGGAGCTGGTGCTATGGCTGGCATTTATCAATGCTTTGTTCACAATATTGCTGGAAGTGATTCTTCAATAACTAGAGTCCTGGAAAGAGGTGCGTCCTTCTTTTAAGAATTGCTGACTTGAGATTAGCAACAAAGTTCAAACATAGTGAACACAGCTAGATAAGTATTCATACATTCATCACTTGTTATATTGTGCCCTTTCCTTCTCTCCTGCCATCCTTCTATATCCTAATTGTAGTACATAACGCTTGTTTCATGTGGTATGGTGTAAACAATTCTTTTGATTTATTGCAGGATTTTCAAACCCACCAGAAAATATTTCATGCATATCAGTGGACCAATCAAATCTTCCTGAACTTCCCAAAATAGTGTTAAACTGGGACCCTCCAATTTTGAACACAAACACAATCACCAGATACACTTTGGAATACAGAGGTCAAAAGTTCACCACAAACACTACAATGTTTGAAATAAACTTAGATGATGATACTGTCTCCATTAATATTGAAGTGTTTGTCTCAAATCAATATTCGAACCAATCTAAAAGTGGAGTAAGGGGCAAATGTTACTTGAGGAACACTGTAGGAAGACGCACATGTAAGTGGCATCGTGTTACGAGACTTGTGATAATAATATTTTTAAAAACATATTATAGTTACATCTACAGAATCTATGAAAACTTTAACTGAGTATTTTCAAATTTATATTTTTCCATAGCTCCAGCAAATGCTCGTAGGCTTAAAGTTACTTGTCCAAGCAGCATCACTGGTGGTAGGATTGAATGGAGTAATCCTGGGTTCAGGTCTGGATCAGGAATAGTTGCATATGTTGACGGATATCGCCTGCTATGTGTGTGCCTTTACAATAAAAGTGTTGAAGTGGTAAGTATTCCTGTAATAATTGATCAAAGTAGTTTCATCTTCCTTTTTGCTCTTCATATTCCTTAGGTTGAATCTCAGTCATTTTATAGGTATATACAACCAAAAAACCGAAGAGCGTTTCATTTTTGTTATCTATTTCTACATGACCCTATGAAACACACTCAGTCTCATAACACAAAAGTATGCGGTTCTGGGCTAAATGTTGTGTGATTGGATGGATAACATATATGAGTTTTTTACACTTCATTAGATAGTCAATTGCATAGGTGATATAATGTGTCTCTATTTTGAAGTATTCATCTTGTACTCTAGGTCAGCTGCACATGCACTAAACGACTTATCTAGTTTAAGGCTTTGGGTGTTGAAGGTGTGTTTTTGCCATAATTCTGCTCCTTTTACAGTATGCAAATCACTCCGGTTCAAAACCTCCTATTGCAACTAAGACGGTTGAAGTTAAAGTGGACAAGATGGTTCCTGGATCTATTTGTTTATTTGGTGGAGAATATTGGTTTTGGAATGTAGAAACACCAATACTCAAAATTCCTCTTGAAATATGTGCAGTTCCTCCTGTTTATTCAGGTAAGATTGTGCCATATGTTACATTTACTGACTCTGTTGACAATACAAGAGAAATAGTTTTTCACCATGACTTATGTAAGAATGTTTTCGTACATTACCTAAATCTCATACAATAGCAATGAGTATCTGTGATATATTTGTCATTAGGACATTAGCTCCATCTACTTTATCATATGCACTTGACAAATATATGCATTTGAAGTTTTCATTTTGCATACAAAGCTATTTAAAGCACACCAATGCATATATATACATTATTCAAGTGCAAGTGATGAAGTATTATGTATGAGCACTCAATTCAAATGATTGACACATATCTATAATATTTTAGGGGCATGGGTCAAGGTGGGGAGGAAAGGGAGCAATTGGAATGGGGGGGGGGGGGTGGGGGGGGAGTAATTGGGTTGGTGAGGGAGGAAGGAAGAGGGGTGGAAATGGCGAGGGTGGTGGAGGGACCAGGATATGTAGAGATCATGATGTTATTTTATAAGAATATACAGCCACCAAATACTGCTCACACTCAGGCTGAGAGTGGCAATATGGCATATTGGGTATTGGTCAGGTGCAAATAGGCTGCTGCCTTGACCAGCAATAAGAAAAAGGGTGAGCAGGCTCAATAAACAATCATTGAACCCCAGAGCTCATTCAACTTGTTTCATACCGGCACTCTTATGTGGTTGATTAATGCTTAAGCATGAACCGCAGAGACCTAAAAAAGCCAACCTCAAAACAAGCCAATCCATGGACACACACCTGTGTTTACACTATGCAAAAAATATCTGAAAATAGGCCCCTGCATGAAATACTTCAACCCATATGGCTTCTTTATGGTATTTTGTTACGAAATTGCTTGCTGGGTTGTTCACGCATGTGTGTCAATGGATTCTATGGTTCTGAAATCTTCGAACTAAATGTTGCAAAATAGATGAAAGGAGTGCAAAGAAAGAACAAAAAGGAGTTGCCAAAAAGGCAAAATTTGAAAAGGAAAAAGGTTTTATGAAATGTGCCAAAATAGCGTTGCTAGTGAACAGGCTTCAATAGTTGTATCACCTACACGGTTTGTGGGAGGTGCTTTTTATTCCCCCAGTCCTACCCTGCTCACTCTTAACCATCTTTAAAGTCTGTGCAACTCAATTTTCCACCCTGATCAAATATGAGCCCTCCACTTTATACAGAGTCATCTTTGTTTATTTCCAGATACCAGATTAAATGTGACTTGTGGAGAAATTGGAATTGGAATAACACTACACATTTCTTGGAAATCATTTGATGACAACTCTATTGGTATTCACATGGAAGGAAACTGTTTGAAGGATAACTTTGTTGCAGAAGTAAGTATATAGCTTTAAACATAGATCTTCTTAATAATATTTAAGTTGGCTTTAATCTTGTTTCTTATTGTTATTTGCAAGGTCTAGGCTCAGATTAATGTCTTCAATACCATTGTATTGCTTTAATCAATGTATTTTTCCTTCATATTTTGAAGTTCATCTTTTATGACATGGAGGTTTCGTCTCCGACATCTGAGTTAAACATTAATAATGGATCTGCAAACTTCCATGTGTGTTCATTTACTATGGTAATAAGGGAAAGTTCTGGAAATTCTACCTATGATCTTCAATGTGCTTTAGAAGGAGTATTGTTGTGTAAGTGGATTTGTTGGAGTTCAATACTTATAAGTAGAGCTGTGATTGCAATATTTTTTGTATGGAATGTTTGTCAGAATTCTAGGTTCAGATTAGATGGAGCGATATGATAAAGTCTGGAGAGATATAAACAATAGATATTTTTTGTCTTTGTATAGCCTGTGAAAAAGCTATTATGACCATCAGAACTTTTTGAATAGCAACTAGCATGCCAGTACAAGTATGATAACACACAAACTAGCATGATGACAGTACAGATAGGACAACACACCAACTAGCATGGCAGTATAGATAGGACTACACACCAACTAGCATGGCAGTACAGGCAGGACTACACACCAACTAGCATGGCGGTAAAGGTAGGACTACACACCAACTAACATGGCAGTACAGGTAGGACTACAAACCAACTAGCACGGCAGTACAGGAACGACTACACACCAATTAGCATAACAGTTCAGGTAGGACTTCACACCAATTAGCATGAACTATAGGTAGGAAATTAACATGACAGTACACGTAGAGCTAGGGGTAAATTAATAGTAGTATCACAAGTGGCTATATACTCTTTAAAGGGGAAGGGGATAAGAAATATGAAACTCTTAGTCCATTTACAATGTTTAGCTTCAAAATATTCTATTGCAATTGTGATCCTACTTATGCATATGCAGTTACTCAGCCTGTACTTCAAAATGAGACAACGACAGAGAGCTTGGAAGAATATGGTAAATGCTATAAAATTCCCATGGCTATTATATACACTTGACTATTGCCATGTCAACTCAGTTATTTATCTGCTTCTTTGTTGTTATTTTTTTTCTTGTTTGTTTGTTTGTTTGTTTGTTTTCATTTAATATTTATTTCTTTGTTATTTATTTTTGTATTGCTTATTTGCCTGCTTGCATGCTTGCTTGATAAACATGAATTACCATAGTGGGTTATTAGCAAATATAAAGTAGCCCCTTGTGAAACTATCATTATTTTTCACTTTGTAGCCAACAATTTTTAACCGTTTTTTAATCTTTATTTGTTCCCTATCATTTGTTGTCCAATATTAAAACGATGCTGCTGGACAAGCCTTGTGTTGCATTGCATGGTATTAATATAATTTTACATGAACTTTTTTCATCTCTGAACTTGACACTAGCAGTAATTGCCAGCAATGAAGGCAGCTTCAGCTTGAGCAGATGCATTATGATACTTGTGGACAAGAACTTGCTTCTAATATTAACTACAGCTAGAATACTATCTGACTAGCTACTGAGCTACTAACTAGCTACATTGCTATGAGGATAGTAGCCACAACTATCAAGCTACTAGTTGCAACAGTTACCAAAGTATTTAGACTAGACCTGGCAACAAAACTGGCACTATCTGAGTTTATCTACTTGCAAATAACTACCTATAGAAAAAAGTTACGTGATTTACCACTCTCTTCCAGGCATTCTTCTTTGCTTTAATGTCCATGTATGATTTAGCAGTCACCTGATCAAAGGGTAGACAAAATTACTCAAATCACAGTTGCCATATTGTTTAGCAGAGGATAAGAAACTGACACAGCACTTTACCTTATGCTTGATCAAGCATTCTGATTGGTACAATATTGCAATGTGCATGCTGGAATAATCAAATCAAGAGTTGTGGTGTGCTACACTGTGATTTATTGGGCAGGCAGATAAAAAGCAGCACTTTTCTTGTAGTGTTCTGGAGATAGAAAGTGACCACTCTGAAGCCATGGTGGCAAGTTTGACATGGGAGAGTAAAAAGTTTCATCTCTAATCAGTAAATGTCACTTGTTTTATTGCAGTTGATTAAATAGGCATGCAATGCATTGCAAACATGACCACTAGAAATCATGGATTTCTAAGTATATTTTGTTGAAAAAGTTAATTTTCCACGAAGTGTGAAGATGTTGTTCATACTATAATTGGTTATTGCAAAAATAATGTCATGTGTTCATGTTTCTACAGATGCCACTTCAGAATTGCCTCAGTTTAACACTGCAACAGGCACAGAAAGTATGTATTTTATTATCTGTTCCAATATAGTTTAGCTGCTGCTATTTAGCCCAAGTAGAACATATGTAATTGTGCTGAGTCATCTATTCACAGCTACTGCTGCAGTTACATTCATTAAGACAGGTGTAATATATTCTTCTGGACAAGCCTTGTGTTACATTGCATGGGGTTAATATAATTTTACATGAACACTTTTCAGCTTTGACCTTGAAACTAGCAGTAATGGCAGATGTCAGCAGCTTCAGCTTGAGTACATATTATGATGCTTGTGGAAAAGAACTTGCTTCTGATATAAACTACAACTAGAAGTTTAGATCACTAGCCACTAAGCTACTAATTAGCTACATTACTATAAGGACAGTAGCCACAACTATCAAGCTACTAGTTACAACATTTACAAAAGTAAAAGGCTAGAGATGGTAATGAAACCAGTACTACATGATTATATCTACTTGCAAACAACTACCAAAAAGTTATCTGACTTACTGCCTGCTTCCAGACATTCTCCTTTGCTCTGTATGATTTCGCAGACAGATCTAACATTCTGTATGGTCCAATTTCGCAATGTCTTGCTGGAATAAAACTTGAACAGGTCAAGAGTTGTGGTGTGCTACATTGTGGTTTGTGGCATAAGTAGATAAAGAGCAAGCACTTTATTTGTAGTGTTCTGGAGATAGAGAAAGTGATCGAAAATATCTACTCTGAAACCATTGTGGCAATTATGATACGAGAAAGTAGTAAGTTTCATGTCTAGTCAGTAAAGGTAATTTGTAGTTGATTCACAACAGTGATGCAATGCAACACAAACATGACATGAGTAATATGAAACTCTATAGTCCATTTACAGTGTTTAGCTTCTATTGCAATTGTGATCCTACATATGTATATGCAGTTACTCAGACTGTACTTCAAAATGAGACGACGACAGATGGCTTGAAAGAATATGGTAAATGCTATATCATTTCCATTGCTATTACACTCGACTATTGCCACTGGTGAAGTAGACTGTGTTGTTTATATTTATTTAAAAAAATCCATTATTTATTTGTTTTTGTTATATATATTGCTTACTTGCTTGCTTGTTTGCTTCCCTGCTTGCTTGCTTGCCTGCCTCCTTGCTTGCTTGATAAACATCCACATAATGATCTACCATGATGGATTATTAGGAAATATGACAGCCTGATATGAAAAATATATTTATGCTCTGTTACTGAACCTACTATTATTATTCATTAAACCTTTTTTTAACTGTCCTAATTTGTTCTCTATCATTAGTTGATCCAATATTAAGACAGTGCGCTGGACAAACCTTGTGTTGCATTGCATGTTGATAATGTAATTTTACGTGAGTTTTTTTATTTTACTTTGACCTTGACACTATCAGTAATGGCAGCAATGGCAGCAGCTTCAGCTTGAGCATATATTATGTTGCTTTTGGACAACAACTTGCTTCTGATATAAACTACACCTAGAATACTATCTCACTAGCTACTGACTAACTAGCTACATTACTATGAGGATGCTAACCAAAACTATCGAGCTGCTAGTTGCAACAGTTACCAAAGTATTTAGCTAGAGCTGGTAACAAAACTAGTACTATCTTATGCTCTCTTCTTGACCTATAGAAAACAGTTACCTGATTTACCACCTGCTTCCAGGCATTCTCTTTTACATAAATGTCCCAGTATGATTTAGCAGACATCTGATCAAAGTGTATACAAAATTATTCACAGCTCAATTACCATAATGTTTAGCAGAGGGTAAGCAGCCAACAGTGGTTGGTCGAATGCTGCAGTGTGCATCTGAAATATAGCTTTAACAAGTCAAGAGTTGTGGTGTGCTACATTGTGGTTTGTGGGATAAAGAGCAAGCACTTTTCTTGTGATGTTCTGGAGACAGAAAGTGATGGAAAATATCAATTCTGAAGCCATAGTGGCAAGTATGATAAGGGAGAGTAGTAAGTTTCATCGTTAGTCAGTAGTTTTATTCAGCAGGCATGCAATGCAATGCAAACATGACCACCAGAAATCGTGGACTTCTAAGTATGTTTTGTTGAAAAAGTGAATGCTCCACAAAGAGTGAACATGTTATTCATTATTATAATGAATTATTGGTTGTTACCGAAAAAATGTCGTTTGTTCATGTTTCTACAGATACCACTTCAGAATTGCCTCAGTTTAACACTACAACAAGTACAGAAAGTATGTATTCTATTTGGTTCCAATATAGTTTAGCTGCTGCTGCTATTTAACCAAATAGAGCATATGTGATTGTGCTGAGTCATCTATTCACAGCTACTGCTGCAGTTATATTCATTAAGACAGGTTTAAAATATTATTCTGCTGGACAAGCGCATTGCATGGTGATATTATAATTTTACATGAACACTTTTCAGCTTAAACCTTGACCACTAGCAGTAATGGCAGCAATGGCAGCAGCTTCAGCTTGAGTACATATTATGATGCTTGTGGACAAGAACTTGCTTCTGATATAAACTACACCTAGAATACTACCTCACTAGCTGAAGAGCTACTAACTTTCTACATTGCTATGAGGACAGTAGCCACAACTATCAAGCCAAAGTATTTAAGCTCGAGTTGGCTACAAAACTAGCACTATCTGACTACATCTACTCGCAAACAACTAGCTATAGAAAACTTTTAACCCGACTTACCACTTTCTTCCATGCATTCTTCATCAACTTAATGTCCCAGTAATATTTAGCAGACACCTGACCACAGGGTAGACAAAAGTCCTCACATTTCCAAGGAGCATTTCATTATCCACAGTTGTGCCATAATGTTTAGCAGAGGATTAGCAACCGACAGAACATTACCTTATGCTAGAACTAGCATTCTGATTGGCCGAATGTCACAATGTGCATATTGGAATAAAATTTTAACAAGTCAACAGTTGTGGTCTGCAACATTGTGGTTTGTGGGATAAGCGCTACCACTTTTTATGGTGTTCTAGTGAGATAGAAAGTGATGAAAAATATCTACGCTGAAGCCATGGTGGCAAGTATGATATGGGAGAGTAGAAAGTTTGACCTCTAGTCAGTAGAGGTAACTTGTTTAAAGTTGACACAATAGGCAATGCAAACATGACCTCCAGAAATCTTCAATTTTCAAGTATCACTTGTCGTAAATGTGAATGCCCCACGAAGAGTGTGTACATTGTTGTTCATTACTGCATTGATTATTGCAGAGGGAAAAAATGTCGTGTGTTCATGTTTATATAGATACAACTTCAGAATTTTCTCCATTTAACACAACAAGCACAGAAAGTAGTAAGTATTTTATAGTTGGTTCCAATATTATAGTTTGACTGCTGCTGCTATTTAACCCACACAGGTGCATATAGAATGTATATGATTGTGCTGAGTCTATGCACGGCTACTGCTGCAGTTGCATTCATTGCCATAATGATTATGATGCTGGCATGTTATAGGAAAAGGAGCAAGCGAAATGTAAGTGTCATGATGCCACCATAAAAGCTGGTTGTTGAGCACTGCCTATTACAAAGTGATGCTTCACTGTTAGTTGTATTTATCCGTCACAAGTTAGTTATGTGACTATTTCTCTTGCTGATTGAGAATCTGTGTTCATGTGACTGTAGTGGATGAGATAGAATTTATATGTGCTTCCTAGTAGATTTGCATATGTGCTATAATTATATGAAAATTGCATAGGGAAGAAAGAGTGGTCAGCTATTATACAAGCACATTGCCTAGTGCACATAATAAACATCTACAGCAGAAACTCTGATTATAATGTCACATATTCTAACAAATTTGGCAGGTATTATTTCAAATATCATTTAATAGGTTATAATACTAATAATTTTACTTTAACCACTTTTGTTTAAAAAAAACACATATATAGCAGAGATAATAATAGAAAAAGCTGTAATGATATTCATGATGTCTGATTTATATATCCTGCAATTTCTAGACTATTTTTTTAAAAATCTTATAATAGTTCCAGCAGAAAAAAATACAGAAGAAATATCTTTATTTTTATAACACTGCAGATTTAAAAAGTAATTTTAGCAATAAGTCATTTCCCACAAATTAAGTCAGAAAAATCATCAGAAATAAAGGTCTTGTTTAAAAATACTTGTTGAAATAATTCTTTCCTTATATATTTTTTTATATAGAACCGGTATAACCATGACCTGACAAGTGGCTTAACTGGAGTGAGTTCTTTTGCTTTAAATATTTTCTTCGTGGTGTGATGAAATGTTTAGCAGTGTGTGTACAACTTTAGTCCATGCATTCTCCCCCCCCCCCCCCCCCCCCCCCCCCCACCCCCTTATTTGGCTCAACTCATACACTATTTTTAGGATATTCATAAGTAAATAGCTGATTAGCTAGTAGGAATGAGGCAGAAAAGCAAAAAAGGCAACATTCAATGAAATTGTTGAGATTCTCGGTACCTTCCACTACACTGCCTTGACTTGTAATATTGACAATCATAAGAATTCTCAGTTGTTAAAGGATCACTTGCACAGGGACTACCGTATGTCCACATATGTGGATGGACACATTAATTACCCTGCCAACAATGATGCATGGCAGAATATTGTTTTGTCTAAAGTAAATTAGGGCATTTCTTTGTCTGTTTCTGTATGTGTGATAGCAAAATATCCCAAAACTACCTTAAACAGACCTTTGCTAAACTGGGTTCGCAGGTTAAGTATGTGCCAATAAACAATTGATTTAATTTTCAAAGTTCAATTTCAAGACCTGGTCAAGGCCACAGTGAACTAAAGTTGAGGTATTTTTTTGCCCTTATGTTGAGTAAAAGTATTTAAAAAAAATTGATGAGCAGTTTGGTATGCACCAAAGAAGAATTTTACAGTTTCAAGGGCATGAATTAGGCATTGAAAACACAAACTTGGTAGGCAGAAGGAATGATTTTTAAAGGTCAAGGCCAAAAACTTAACCCATTTGATGACCCTTTTACCAAATTCAGTGAAATAAATACTGTATGTATATACCAAGGAACAATTCATTTTAAAACATACCAAGGTCTGAAGTTAATGAGGAGGATCTGCATCCTATTACACCAGTTTTCATTAGTTTTTATGGTACATGCAATTTATTCTGCCACATTCATCAAGGATATGTGTAGATATATCTAGGTGTTCACTGCCCCAGGTATTGTGTTTTGGTGTTGAATGAAGAGAATATATGAAGTTAACCTTAGAGAGGATCTAGAAAATACCTTTGGTAAAAGCCTAGATAGAGTAACGAACCAGATACATGATTCGCTTGGAGGCAGAATATTCATCTCCATTGTTGGGATAAAAACAAAAATATTAGAATATACCACTCATAAATACTCCACCAAGCAAGAATAGGGGCTAAGGTTATGGTTAGCACTGTAGCTGCTAGCACTGGCCTTAGCCCTGTGGTTCTAACTAGGGATAGGTTTAAGGGTATGGTTAGGGGTGGGCTAGGGTTAGGGTGAGTACCGGCTTAGCCCTGTAGTTCTAATACTACACTCAGACTACACAATCTCTAATTTATGACTTGCATATTAAGGGTGGACTTTAGGTCTAAAACTTAATTACAGGGGGGCCGATTGCATTTTTTAAATTTTTTTAAACATGTGGTTACAACTTTAGAGCTCCGTAGATTATGCAAACTTCATGGTATGGACTTAATATCTAGCTCAAAAGATATGTCTCTCTGTGTGCTCTCTTTTGATACTAAAATATGTTTCATAGGTACGTGTATAACTATAGGCAAGTTACTAGACCCTAAAGCGGAGGGACCTCAAAAAGCTGCACCCCACAATCGGCGTCCAAAATAAAAAAAATTGAAAATGGCACGAGTGGCTAGGGGAAACTCTAGCACATGCAATCACCTTTTTTAAATAACCGTTAAAAATTTATTACCTGGTCAAGCGTGGGTGCGAAATTGAGGGCATTGAAAATCAACGCCCTCAATTTCGCACCCACGTGTCGACCAGGTAATAAATTTTTAATAAAAAAGTGATTGCATGTGCTAGAGCTTCCCCTAGCCACTCATCAATTTTTTGGCACTTAGCAATCTGGAGTTATTTTGGATGCCGATTGTGGGGTGCAGGGTTTTGAGGTCCCTCCGCTTTAGGGTCTAGTAACTTGCCTATAGTTATACCTATGAAACATATTTTAGTATCAAAATAGAGCACACAGAGAGACCTATCTTTTGAGCTATATATATATCAAGACCATACCCATAAAGTTTGCAGAATCTACCGAGCTCTAAATTTGTTACAACAAGTAAAAATTATTAAAAAATTTAAAAAATGCAATCGTCTGCCCTTAGTTCAACTGTTGCTGATCTATTTACTAACCATTTCCAAGTTTGAAATGATCCAGTTATGGTGGTGTTTATCCATGCAATATCACTAACCTTGACAACTTATTCCTGAAAGTCATGTTTTCTGGTTTCCCAATGACCATAACTTTTTACAGTTCACTTTCAAAGCTTATTTTATATTCTGTCAACAATCTAAGACTTTCTTGATAATAAAACTTAATTTGCTCACTCGATGTTTCAGTTAGATGTTCTAATCTTCATCAGGAATAATGAAGTGCTAAGATTCACGTGATGTTCATATAGTTAAAACTGCCCCTATGTGATGCGAACCACACCTAGCACACATGTGATGAGCACATGACCAGATATGGAAGCAATGAAAGAGGAAAGGAATGTTATTATTATTGTTGTTGTGATACATTATCATTGTTGTTTTTATTATTATTATTATTATTATTATTATTATTATTATTAGCTTCCAAATAACAAAAATAAATAACAACAAAAACAAAAACAATAACAATATAAGAGTCCATTAACAACTAATTAACTCATGCAAATTATAAATTAAAAAAAATTACCACATACATTTTACACATAAAAAGAGAAGCACACCCAAACACGAATAAATTAAATGAACCAACAAATGAAAGCAAACAATCTAAGGCAAAGTCCCCAAAATAGACTCAGCATTACCTCGCTGAACTTTCACAGCCACACACTGCAGCAGAAAGGACTGTGACCTGGGCACCTCCAACTGGTTTGCGACCTATTTGCCAAGGTCAGTGAAAATGGTTGCAGCTAGGGCTAAAAACTCCTGACATCTCAATGTCCAGAGGCATAAATAGATGACAGAGTTCAACTCCCTTATACTTATTCCTCTTGTGGTGCTCAGCTTCAGTGGCCACACTGCCAGCCTCAACACCAGCCAAAGCCAAATAGGATGTGCATAGGTGTCTAGAAAGTAATATCCTACACTAGTGATACCATGGGACAAAACTGATGCCATCCAGCCATTTGCAATCTGCTGAACACACCATTGGGTTAGAGTCAAGATGGGATTTTTTTCAGAGTCCAAACCTCTCTTGACCAACACATTCAGAGAACCATGCCTTGGATAGCGATCCTGGCTTCTATGGCAATTCAGGCCATGTGTGCCTTTAACATCAACCTGCTCACCACAATGGCAACACGAATGAGGTTGAACTAGGCCTAGAGATGCCACTGGGATGGCATTGAGTCAAGCACCAGATTCCTTCCATGCCGCAGCTAGCAAACATGCACGAGAAGTTTCAGAATGAGCATCACTTAGCAGCTGATTAAAGGTAGCCTGAACTAAAGGAGTATCCCAAGCTCTCTGCTGAACTGTCTTACTTCCTGCAGGGGTGCGAAGCATCATGATTTTGAATCCACATATCATGGGCATAATCCCAAAAAGTACACTGCAAATTAGACAACTTTTCCAGAAGGATCTGATAAATAAGATCAGACCAGGCAGAAGCTGATGCAAGGAAGGCAGAAGGTGCCAACTGCACTGCATTCTGATTCGAAGACCACCCGAATACACTGGAAGCGATGCCTGTATCCATGCACAGTAGCTAAGGTCAACCAATGTTCACTATCTCACTCACTAATCCTCTTTGCAGCCTGTCAAATAAATGTAGTAGTGGAAAAGAGAAGGACGGAGATGAATGTAATATATATATATAAGTTTGGGAATGGAAAAGGCATGTTGGAGGAGATGCAATACATCATGTGCATGAAGGAAACTAAGTCCCTCTCAAAAATCATCTTTTTCATAAGGATTGTATCAATGCCTTCCGCTCCACAAATAGGTGAACCCAAAATGGTGATGACTCTGGGTTCACTACCAAAAGACCTGGAATATCCAATAGTAAGGAACACAGAGTGGTATGATCTCGACATACCACATCACACTTATTGTGGTTCAGAGAAAGGCCTACATCCTGAGCTAGAATCTCCACTCTCCGAAAGTCATGCGCACTGTGTTCTCCCAATTACCACCTATCATGATGTCATCCAGATAAGAGATGCAAAGTTCTGACTATAGGTCGTCCTCTACTACTAAGTGAATAGTGAGGCAAAACCCTGCTGGGCCCGGATCACCCCCTTCTTTGATCTATCACACTATCTCCAAAGTAAAGGCTTGTTGGAGAATCATATGCTGAGATTACTAAAAATAATAGCTTTGGAGCTAAATTCCTAACAGCACATCTTATCCCTGCATAAATTATTTCTAAAGTTCAATTTCAAAAAGTGTACTATCAGGGTTAAGATTTTGCACATAATTTCTAACTGTAGGGGGGATAGCCTACAGAATTGACAGATGTCCACTTGGCTAATGGCACACTTAGCAGCTAGTCTGCGGAGGGTACAACCCACAGCAAAGGGTCTAATACCTCAACTTCATTTTGATACCGAAATTAGTGATGCATCAAAGAAAAAAGGAGTTATGGATTCAGGAGTGACCATGAAGAATGTTGTGGATAAAACTTTGAGTAATTCTTTGCCACCTCACCAGATCCTGGCCCAGTCATATCCTTCAGGTGCTGAGGACAAAGACCATCTGGGCCACCTGATGAACCATTGGCAAATGATTTGATGGTCCTAGCTACCTTCTCCCATGATATATTCATAAGCAGAGTCTAAAACTTCTGAAGGAACATCTGGAACATGAAATTGATTATTATTTTATCTACACAAAATAAGATATAATAAAAAGAATAAATAAAAACAAAAAAATAATAATAAAAAAATAAAAAAATGGTGGTCGTGCTTTCAAGTTGAGCCTGTTGCCAGTGGCCAGCCAGCTACCAGGTAGGTCCATTCCAGAATCTCTATTGAACTGCTCACACTTTGGTGCTAGGCTGATGTGCAATGTCTCCAGTTCTTTCTGACTCCTGGCCTTCTTCTGGCTTCTGGCGTGTGCCTTTAAACTTGTAACTCGGTTGAGGCGAGCCAAACCAATGTCTCATCGTCCAGATCCATCAGTCCACGTTCGCCATGAGGTGGTAGATCGGGCAGCGGGATGTGATGTGCTCCACCGTCTGTTTCTGGTCACCACAGTTGCAGGCAGCATTGGTAGCGAGGCCCCAGGTCTTCATAGAGGCCACGAAATGTCCAACCCCAGTCCTGAGCGATTGAGGGTCGTCCACTGCCTCCGGGGAAGGTTTAGGCCAGGGACCTCAAAGGGATCTTCAATGAAACGGTGTAATCTGGATGGTTCTTTTGCCGACCACTGGTCCCTCCATTTCATCCTGGTCCAGGCGGCCTTCATCACATCTGGTGGTGTGGCTAGAAGCTCGTGAGTGTGCACAGCAAACAGGTGTCAGAACTTCAGTCGAGCGCGTCGAGGCCGCTCATTGACTACCTGGTGGAGGAGGTGGAGTTCACTCATCTGTGCCTTTCGGGAGAGGGTCAGTGTGGCAGCTTCGCGTCTGATGGCTGCCGGCAAGGATGGGCAGCTGGCTGACCGGAGTGGCTCTTAGGTAGCCGGATATGGTCCGCAGGGCACTGTTGAGTGCGACGTCTAGCTTCTTGACATGAGGGCTTCGGCACCAGACAGGGGCGCAGTACTCCGCAATAGAGAACACCAGGGCCTGTGTGGAGATCCTCAGGGTCTTGTTCTCAGCTCCCCAGGTAGTACCAGCCAAGCGACGTGTCGCGCTCGACACGGGCGGTAGTTTTTGCCCTGACACCTTCCAGGTGTTGCCGAAACGTCAGCATTCGGTCGAGTTTCACTCCTAGGTATGTTGGAACAGACTGGAACTGCAGTCTGCTGTTGTTCACCAGGACATTCATTTCACGCTTTGCTTCCTTGTTATTAAGATGGAACATGGATGACATCGTCTTGGCTATGCTGAGCTTGAGGCGCCAGTTCTCCAGGTATATCGATAGGATCTTCATGTCGTCGGTGAGACCCTCTTCTGCTTCTTCCCAGGATGGCTTGCTGAGTAGGATGGCCAGGTCGTCCGCATAGCTGTACTTCCTAGACTGGATTGTGGGCAGGTCATGGATGTAGATATTGAATAGCATCGGAGCCAGCACCGAACCTTGTGGTACGCCATTCTTTAGTTGTCTTACCCTGCTGCGTTGACCGTTGCTGGTGTAGTTGGAACCCTCGGTTGCTAAGTAGCTCCATTATGAAACTTACCATGTGCTTGTCTGGGATGGTGTCCAGAAGCTTCATGTGTAGTCCTCGCAACCAGACGGTGTCGTATGCAGCTGTGAGTTCCAGCACCAGTCTTCTTTCTATCTTGAAAGCTTTCCTCAATGTCTTGGCACAAGAGTGTCACCTGATCTGCTGTTGACTTACCCTTGCGGAATCCAGCTTGCTGCTTGGGCAGCTGAGGGTCGATCAC
Organism: Cladorhizidae sp. MBARI D1340-BT2; assembly: GCA_028752905.1. Classification (NCBI taxonomy): domain Eukaryota; kingdom Metazoa; phylum Porifera; class Demospongiae; order Poecilosclerida; family Cladorhizidae; species Cladorhizidae sp. MBARI D1340-BT2. The sequence continues at coordinate 2,087,704 of JAQNBH010000008.1, forward strand.
TAGCTCGAGACGCACATGGATGAGACACTCCATGATCTTGTATGGAATGCAGAGAAGCGAGATGGGCCGATATCCTTTAGGGTCATCTGCTGGCTTGTTTGGCTTTGGAAGGGCAATCACCTTGGCATGGCACCAGATCTTTGGTAGCTTCGAGCAGCGGAAGCACACAGAGAGGAAGGAACGCAGCCATTCAGTTGCCTTCTTGCCTTGGTATTTAATGTACTCCGAGTGGATACTGTCGATGCCTGGTGCTTTACCTGTCTTTATACGTTGGATGGCCAGTTCCATTTCCTGCATGCTGAAGTCACCTGAGAGGTTCGAGTCGCACCCGGGGGCCCGACGCAGATCTTGGACTCTTGCAGATGTTGCTCTTGTGATGTTTTTGTCTGCTTTGGGTAAACGGCTATTGCTCAGCAGCTGTGATGCGATGGAGTTTGCGGTGATAGGACACTGTGATGGCTTTGTAGACCTACCCGTCAGCTTGATGATGACTTGCCAGGCCCGATGGCTTGAGTGCGTGATGTCGACCGCTTCCACAGTCTCTGTCCATCTCTGCTGGCACTTCTCGTTCAACCCACAAAGGAGAATGGTCACTGCATTGTCCCTGGCCTCGTTGGTATTGGCTTCTTTGTGGGTGAGAAAAAGTTCGTCGCATTCATCATCCCACCAAGGAATGTAGGCCTTTCGGACGCCACCTGGGATGTTCTTCTTGGCGGCAGCCAGCAGCATCTTGCAGTATGCATTGTAAGCACTGTGGATGTTAGCAGTGCTCGGGACCAGGAGACCATCAGTTGCGCAGTTTGTATCTTGCATGAAACCTTCCCAGTTGGCTTTACGGAAGTTCCATCTCTTGACGTCTTTTCCTTCTATGGGCTGGACCAGTGATGGAATAGTGATCAGCGATGGTCGGTGATGTGACCTTGGGAATCTGTCCAGAATACATCTTACCGGGGTGGCTTGTCCTTGTGGCGAAGGCCAGGTCCGGGTTGGTCATGGTGTCCCAGCAAGCGGAGTGGAAGGTGTGTGGTTCTTTTGGATCGAACATGAGCGTTGCATCGGCATTGGAGGCCCACTCTACCAGAAAGTCACTGTCAGCGTTGGAGTTGCTGTATGCCCAGTCTGTGTGGTGGCAATTGAAATCACCAGCATACACTGCGGGTGCGGGGACATCTGGCAGCGATGTTTGGACCAGCTTGCACGGAGGTGGCTTGTAAATGTTGATAATGGTGGTGTCTTGTACTCTGGTTCTTACCCATTCTATTTCAGCATCTGATGGTGATTGCGCCTAGGGAATGTCATCTCGGACAAAGGTGGCGATGCCGTGGTGTTTGTCAGCAGTGTTGCCAGCAAGGGAGAAACCCGGGACTTTAGGAAGTTCTTGTTTTCCGTGTGGATTTCCTGTAATAGAACAATCATCACCTTGTTTTTTATGGCAATCTGTTCGATGATGTTAAGCTTGGCGGTGGTGAGCCCCTCAACGTTCAGCTGTAGCAGCGCAAGACCCTGACATTCGACAGCAGTTGTAGGTGTCGTCCGTCCTGATAAGGACACTTTGCAGTGTCGTGGTCTTGTTGCAGTCTCTAGGCGTGGTGAAGACATTAGTTTCGCTTGTGAGCTACTTGTAGGTAAGGCCGAATAGAGGCTGTCTTCTTCTTCCCCACTCCTGGCCTGGTCTGATATAGTAGCTTCGTCCCACAATACAAGAGGTCTATTGACCCATGTACGTTCAGTTGCAGACTTAACTTTAGCACTCACTTATCCAGCATCTTGGTGCTCTTTCATTCTGCTCTCCAGTCTTTTGTTGTCCCCCCTAAGTAGTGCTCCACACAGTATCAAAGGGTACGGTGCACAAGGGATTAGTGCATACTAGTCTGCTTTTTTGAGTTCTGTGCTATGAGTGATTCTTTGCATACTCCAAGTTTTCAAACTTGAAGAGGTCTCCTTTGTGATTTAATTAGTTTAGCTCACATGGTGACCTACAACTAATGAACACTTTGGACATGCCAATTTCCTTTTGCTCTTATCACAACTAACAAACCATAGACCCATTTACAGCCCTCATCAATACTGTATTGGCAAGATACTCATAGAGAGAGGGGTTCAGTAATCTTGATGTTGCCAAATATACCTTCTAGGAAGGATGTGTGCCTTGAGAGGCTTTTAACATAATTATATGAAAGCACATGGAGTAAGCACCAAAATTATCTGCACAAGCAAAAGGAAAAAAGGTTATTTTGACTTTTTTGGACCTATAATTCCACCAAGTATATGTATGGCCAGAAAGAGTATATTCATGAGCATCTAATTTTATTCATGCACATTTTCGTAAATATTCTGACCTAGGAGGTATAATGATTAGTTTTAGTTGGAACATGTGGATAAAGTCAGGCTGAGTATGATCATCCTTGAATCAGGCTGAGCATGGGTCAACCTTGAATCAGGTTGTAAACACGAATCAGGCTGAGGAGAGGTCAGCCTTGAATACATGGAGCCACTTTCACACAACAGATGCTCATCTTCTAACCGTATTTGAAGAAGATGACTTGCAGATAGTATACAACAACATCTGAGAAAGTCATATGGTAGCCACATAATGTGTGCAGCAGCTAGTTTAAGTTTTAAACAGTTTAGCTTCAAAGATTTTCAAGAGAATGAAACAGGATGTTGTGCCAGTTAGGACTATACAATGCAAGAAGAATTCCAGCTCTATACAGAACTACAACACTCATGCCTACTCTTTCACTGGACATTCTCTCTTTAAAAAGCTGAATTTATTATCATGGAGCAAGTGATCAAATTTGAGTTGTTGGTATTGGGTCATAGAACACAAAATTAACAGAGAATGGAATCTCAAATGAAAGCCTGAAGGTATATAAAGACTTTCACAGTATGTAGATACTGGAAGTAATAATATTTGAAACAGTTTATTTTTGTTCACACCTACACACACACACACACCACACACACCACACACACAATACAAACACAAACATACATAATAAATGCACAGAGACAATATTTGATTATCGGATGATGGTAAGATAATATAAAATACATGCCAACAATATAACTCAATATTTTCTTAAACCATGTAGATATACATATGCTAGATAAATTATCTGACATTTCAATAAAGATTTTTTTTCTTTGCAAATATTTTTCCACGATTTTCTTTTCTGGTGGAATAGGAAAAAATCATTCTTATTAACTGTGCATAGATTTGTTATGCTAAAGAGAGAGTTGCCAATGTTCCGTACTTTTATACATGCCATTGTATGCAATTTCATTAATAATAATAATTATTATAATCATATTAGTAGTAAGAAGAAGAAGAAGAAGAAGAAAAAGAGGAAGAAGAAGAAGAAAAAGAACAACTACAATAATAATATTATAATAACCTTCTTAATAATCATCTTCAAATTGTATTCTCTTGATTTTTCGAATAAATGCTATAGCATTCATCGGGAATAATTATTCCCGATGAAGACTAGAGCATCTCGTCGAAAAGTTGAGAGAATACAATTTCAAGTTGATTATTAAGAAGGTAATTATAATGTTATTATGTCAACTGAGAGTTCAATGAGAATAATAATATTATTATTATGGTAATAATAATATAATAGTAATTGTATAGTAGAGTAGTAATAATAATAGTAGTGATAGTATTAATATTTGTGTGATATTTTTGTTGTTGCAGTTGTTATTATGGTCACAATTTTGCTAACACTATTATTATGTTTTTAATTAGGAACTAAATGTTGCAGAAATAGTTAAAGTGGATTGCACCGATACTACAAGTTTAAAATCAGATGTTACTGTTCTGGATTTCCTGAAGAAAGAAAAGCAACTCCATCTTGAAGAACTTTGCAGTACTGACCATCAAACTTCCCATTACGAGGATACTCTATGGCTGTCTGATATACCTGCAGACTCCGACGAGCATGGCAGAGAGCCAGGTGTCTGTTATGAAGCCACAGGTTATACATCAAGTGGTATTGAACGACCATCTGCTGTGACTGTCGCATCGTAATAGCAAACTTCTGTATATTAGTGGACAAATGTAGATCACTCTTGTTTATTACCTAGTACTACATATGCAAATATAGAAAAGTGATTGGCCCCTGTGATTGTTGTCATATATAATTAATATATCTGTATTGTGTTTATCTTGGGCACATGCTTAGGAAGATTGGTCGCATTAGGAGTTAAAAGGACTTCCACCCTCCAGATTATACACTTTTTCATGTAGTAACTTAACAAAAATGACTAAGTTGTTAGCTAGTTCTTGCCACAGGACACTTAAAATTGACTTGAATAAGGGGTAGAATTAGATATCAAGTGCCCACTGATCTTCTGTTCTTGGGCCAAAAAAGCAGAAAGATTAATGGATAAATGTAATAATTATAGGCTGTTAGTAGTAGTATAGTACCCAACACAAAACCTTCTACCATTAAAGAAACGTGAAAAAAATGGATGAAAGATTAGCCAAAGTTCACCATATCTGCCTCCTTACAACCACATGGGGAAGCAAGATGGGAAATTGCCCACCAGGTATCGAGTCCTTGCTTGCAAACTTTTATGCTTAAAAACAGTTTGCAAAAAATGGAGAAGGAATGAAAAAGTGCCTGAGGTTTATATCGAATGTCTGCTTCTAACAAATATTAATATACCTTTCAACCACTTGTGGAATAATATATATTCAGTATCTGCAACCAATTGCCTACCCTTAACAACAGTTAGTAAAAAAAGCGATGGTAAAGTGCCCTTAATTGTTATCAAGCCTTTCCGACCAATATTCACTACATAAATTTTTTGGGGAGGAGACAAAAAAGGTGAGGGGGGTGGAGGTGAGGGTGAAAAATGTATCCTAGCATCAGGTTTACATATAGTTTTAAAACAAGTGTTCTATGGGAGGGGTTAGGGAGAGTGGGGGAACAGGGGGAAGGTGCTAAAGTAAGTTGGTATTTATTATCTGCCACACACTACACAAAAAATACCTGAGATTATTATGGAGTTTTCTTCCTTTAAAAAAGTTTTTGACTGAGATTGAAGTGGATCTGGCTCCAACTTTCCTTTCATTGCATCGATAGATATTATATTGGTTTATTTTTTTTAAATGTGCAATAAGTATATATAATAATAAAGGGTTTCATAAAATTAATGTTTGTGGTTGCAAAAATAGATTCGTATCTGTTTTTTTATTGATTTCAGTTAGCCTTTTGCCTTGTCTTGTGAGTATTGTTTGTCCGGGGTGACTATTAGAATAATGTAAGGCAAATCGTTTAGTCTGTGACAGAGTACAAAAAGTGCAGAGAATCATGAACATTACTTCAGACGTGTTTTGAAGTCTAGTGTAAGAAGTTTAAGAGGCGGTTTGGAATGGGTGGAGTAGGGAGGAGTTGGAAGAAAAAGGATGGTAGGACTAGTCTGTTAACCCAGAGTATGTGAGTGTAGCAGAGACAGAAAGTATGTTTGATGTGATGCAGGTGGGTGTTGTGAAATATGAAGAGAAAAGCTTTAATGGAGTTGAGATGGGGTATTTCGATGCAAGAATAAATACGGCTGGAGTAGAACATCACCTGAGTAGAAAATGGATGGTTCAATGTATCGACCCGAGCTGATACAGCTAGCTGCATGAAGTAAGGCAAGGCAAGCTAATCAGGTGATGGGCGTTGCTCTATATCAGTTACGGCAGAAATCCTATTTTGCATTAAAATATATAGAAAGTCATAGGAACACAAGTCTATGTGTTTCCTTCATTGTTTCCAAGGATGGTATTCATTGGAGTCAATAAGGAACCAATAGTTTCACTACTGGTCATCCGATCTTGACTTCGAGCTCATTAGCAGTTTGTTCGCTCTCTCGAACAATCCAACTTTGATTTATACAGAGAATCAGTGGCATAGTTGGTGTCCTGTTTTTTGCATTGGATTAGCTATGCGCAATGGTTGCCCACCCACATTCAAGCACTAGATCATTCTGAATTTCACAGAGGTTCTTTAACAGCCAAGAAAGCAACTCAACCATTCTCTGCTATTTCTCTCGACAAAGCTTATGAACTCAACAGATCAATGCAATGGTTAAAAGTGACAGTGGACAGAGCGGTCAGAACATCCTGACTTTATGCAGGCAGATTGTAGCTGGTCCTGAAATTGTAGGGATGGTGTCTGACTTTGGTTTAAAAAAACAAATCATCCTCAACAGCAACACAAACAGACTAACTGCATCTAGTAGCAGTTTGCTGAGGAGGTATGCTCGCTAGTTATGATCTTTGAACAGATGGTTTACCCATTCACAGAGTATAGCAAGGACTTACTGAATTGTTGTTATGCCAGAAAAGGTCATCTGTGGAGTAGAGGACCTTGAAAAATCCCTTACATTGAGGGATGCCTCAGAACAGGCTGATGAAAGCCGCAGCTCTGCGGAACAAATTGCCCTGTTCAGAAGAACAGGTACAGAGAAAAGCAAGATCATGGGAAAGCCATGCCTTATTTTCAAGGTTATACATTGCAAGCCAGCGATGAAAGGGGGGACCTCGAGGAATTATTTTGCCATGAAAACCAATCTGCTCTCTCATTCCTTTCTGATGAAGATAACAAAGGTGACAGACACCCTCTCCTTGAATGCTGAATCTAGTAAGGGTTCCTCCAGTGAGTGCCATGATATTCAATGGTCCTGTTGTGGTCCATTTTCTCCCACCAGGAACAACTACAGCCTTTGGAGTGCAGACTATATCTAGAGTCTCAGGCTTGACATATTTCACTAGCACTAGACTGAGATGTACACATATCTAAGGCAACAGTCTCAAAGTTCTCACTAGGGAAAATGAGGTGAAGATACACAACATCCTGAGACAATGATGAACACCCATTACCTCCAACCCCTCACTCACTTATATCAATAATATTTATGAGAGAATTTTGAATGAGCTCTTCAATGATGTTGTAAAGGACCAGTTTGCAGCATATCTAAAAGATGAAGTCAATCTAGTAATGGTACACTAGTGAGTGCATGTAATGCTGTAGGTACACTATGCAAGGTGAGTGCATCAGCTAGCTGTAGGTACATAGTCCACTATGCTTGCAAGGTGAGTGCATGTACAGTTAGTTGAAGGTACACACTAAAGGTGAGTCCATGTACAGCTATCTGTAAGCATATGGTCCACCAAGGTGACTCAATGTACAGCTAGCTATAGGTGCATTGTACTCTGTGTCGCAAGGTGCAAAGTGAATGCCTAACTGTAGGGGTACTTTCAAATAACATCTTGCACATTCTTGGCCTGGCTCATGACATTAGCTGTTTCCTGGTTTTAATATGCATATTCACTCAAATAGAAGTCACGACGTCTGTTTTCAGGCTAACTACCATAGGTCACAACTGTGCATCCTCACAAGTGGTGCGGTTTAATGCTAGCACAGTTAAAAAAAGGCGGCATTTTGCATCTGATCTGTAAAACATACTGCTCTACATTGGTGCAAGTCTCCATCTTTCCTAGTCTCTTGTATGAATATATTTGATCTTGCTTTAAGATTGTTGTATTATTGTTGTTGTTGTTGCTGCTGCTTCTGTTGTTGTTGTTATTGTTGTTATTGTTGTTGTTATTATTGTTAATATTGTTATTATTGTTGTTATTTTTATTGTTGTACTTATTGTTGTTATTGTTGTTGTATTTATTGTTGTTATTCTTATTATTTTTATTTTTGTTAATGTTATTATTGTTATTGCTACTATTATTACTACTACTATTATTACTCTACTATTATTACCACTACTATTATTACTACTACTATTAATGCTACTACTATTATTGCTACTACTGTT